>JAJPWW010000038.1:0-73112 GCA_028673005.1 Tanypteryx hageni
GTGAATGGAAGTGAGGGGAGGTAAAAGGAAGTAAGGGGAGGTGAAAGGAAGTGAGGGGAGGTGAAAGGAAACGAGTAGAGGTGAAAGAAAGTGAGGGGTGGTAAAATGAAGTGATGGGTGGTGAAAGGAAGTGAGATGAGTTGAAATAAAGTAAGGGGAGGTGAAACGAACTGAGGGGAGGCGAAAGGAAGTGAGGGGAGGGTGACAGAAAGTGAGAGAATGTGAAAGGTTGGTTGGGTTGTGTTGGGTTTAGTTGGGTTGGGTTGGGTTGGGATGGGTTGGGTTAAGTTGGGTTGGGTTGGGTTGTTTTTTGGTTGGTTTGGGGTTGGGTTGGGTTGGTTAGAGTTGGTGGTTGGTTTGGGTTGGTTTGGGTTGTGTTGGGTTGGGTTGTGTTGGTTTGGGATGGGATGGGTTGTGTTGGTTTGGGTTGGGTTGGTTTGGTTTGGGTTGGGTTGGGTTAAGTGAGGGGAGGAGAATGGAAGTGAAAGTATGTTAAAGGAAGTAAGGGGAGGTGAAAGTATGTGAATGGAGGTAAAAGAAAGTGAGGGGAGGTGAAATGAAGTGAGTAGAAGTGAAAGGAAGTGAGGGGAGGTGAAAGAAAGAGAGGAGAGGTGAAAGGAAATGAGGGGTGGTGAAAGGAAGTAAGGGGAGGTGAAAGGAAGTGAGGGGAGGTAAAAGAAAGTGAGGGGAGATGAAGTAAAGTGAGAGGAGGTTAAAGGAATTGAAGGGATGTTAAAGGAAGTGAGGAGAGGTGAAGAAAAGTGAGGGGAGGAGAAAAGAAGAGAGGGGAGGTGAAAGGAAGTGAGAAAAGGTGAAAGGAAGTGGGGGGAGGTGATATAAAGTAAGGGGAGGTGAAAGAAAGAGAGGGGAGGTGAAAGGAAGTGAGGGGAGGTGAAAAGAAGTGAGGGGAGGTGAAAGGAAGTGAGGGGAGTTGAAAGGAAGTGAAAGGAGGTAAAAGGATGAGAGGGGAGGTGAAAGGAAGCGAGGGGAGTTGAAAGGAAGTGAGGGGAGGCGAAAGGAAATGAGGAGAGGTGAAAGGAAGTGAGTGGTGGTGAAATTAGGTAAGGGGATGTTAAAGGAAGTAAGAAGAGGTGAAAGGAAGTGAGGGGAGGTGAAATAAAGTGAGAGAAGGTGAAATAAAGTGAGGGGAGGTGAAAGGAAGTGAGGGGAGTTAAAAGGAAGTAAGGGGAGGTGAAAGGAAGTGAGAGAATGTGAAAGGAAGCGAGGGTAGGTAAAAGGAAGTGAGGGGAGGCGAAAGGAAATGAGGAGAGGTGAAAGGAAGTGAGTGATGGTGAAATTAAGTAAGGGGATGTTAAAGGAAGTAAGTGGAGTTGAAAGGAAGTAAGAGGAGGTGAAAGGAAGTGAGAGAATGTGAAAGGATGTGAGGGAAGGTGAAGGAAAGGGATGGGAGGTGAAATGAAGTGAGGGGAGGTGAAAGGAAGTGAGGGGAGTTGAAAGGAAGAGAGAAGAGGTGAAAGGAAATGAGGGGAGGTGAAAGGAAGTGAGGGGAGGTGAAAGGAAGTGAGGGGAGGTGAAAGGAAGAGAGAAGAGGTGAAAGGAATTGAGGGGAGGTGAAAGGAAGTGAGGGGAGGTGAAAGGAATTGAGGGGAGGTTATAGAAAGTGAGGGGAGGTGAAATGAAGTGAGGTGAGGTTAAAGGAAGTGAGGGGATGTTAAAGGAAGTGAGAGGAGGTGAAAGGAAGTAAGAGGAGGGGAAAAGAAGTGAGGGGAGTTGAAAGGATGTGGGGGGAGGTGAAAGGAAGTGAGGGGGAGGTGAAAGGAAGTGAGAAGAGGTGAAAGGAAGTGGATGGAGGTGAAAGGAAATGAGGGGAGGCGAAAGGATGTAAGGGGAGGTAAATGGATGTAAGGGGATGTTAAAGGAAATGAGGGGATGTGAAAGGAAGTGAGGGGAGGCGAAAGGATGTGAGGGGAGGTAAATGGAAGTGAGGGGATGTTAAAGGAAGTAGGGGGAGGTAAAAGTAAGTGGGGGAGTTGAAAGAAAGTAAGAGAATATCATAGGTTGGTTGGGTTGGGTTGGGATTAAATGGGTTGGGGTTGGGTTTGATTGGGTTGGGTTGGGTTGGGTGGGGTTCGTTTGGGTTAAGTTGGGTTGGGTATTGTGAGAGGAGGTGAATGGATGTGAGGGAATATTAAAAGAAATAAGGGGAGGTGAAAGGAAGTGAGATGAGGTGAAAGAAAGTGAGGGGAGAAGAAAGGAAGTAAGTGGAAGTGAATGGAAGTTAGGGGAGGTAAAAGGAAATAAGGGGAGTTGAAAAGAAGTGAGGGGAGATGAAAGAAAGTGAGGGAAGGTGAAATAAAGTGAGGGGAGGTGAAAGGAAGAGAGTGGAGGTAAAAGGAAGAGAGGAAAATTGATGGGAGGTGGGGGGGGAGCGATTGGAGCTGAGGGGAAGTGAGGGAAAGTAAATAGATGTGAAAAGAGGTGAAAGAAAGTGAGGGGGATGTTAAAGTAAGTAAGGGGAGATGAAAGGAAGTGAGGGGAGGTGAAATAAAATGAGGGGAGGAGAAAGGAAATATGGGGAGGTGAAAGAAAGTGAGAGAATGTGAAAGGAATTGAGGGGAAGGTGATAGAAAGAGAGGCGAGGTGAAAGGAAGTAAGGGAAGTTGAAAGGAAGTGAGGGGAGGTGAATGAAAGAGAGAGAATGTGAAAGGAAGTAAAGTAAGGTGAAAGAAAGTGAGGGGAGGTGAAAGGAAATGAGGGGAGATGAAAGGAAGCAAGTGGATATGAAAGAAATTGAGGAGAGGTGAAATGATGTGAGGTGAGGTAAAGGAAGTGAGGGGATATTACAGGAAGTGAGAGGAGGTTAAAGGAAGTGAGAGGAGGGGAAAAGAAGTGAGGGGAGGTGAAAGGAAACGAGTAGAGATGAAAGAAAGTGAGGGGAGGTGAAATGAAGTGAGGGGGGGTGAAAGGAAGTGAGGGGAGGTGAAAGGAAGTGAGGGGTGGTGAAATTAAATAAGGGGAGGTGAAAGAGAGTGAGGGTATGTTAAAGGAAGTAAGGGGAGGTGAAAGGAAGTGAGGGGGATGTTAAAGAAAGTAATAGAAGGTGAAATGAAGTGAGGGGAGGTGAAAAAAAGTAAGGGGAGGAGAAAGAAATTGAGGGGAGGAGAAAGGAAATAAGGGGAGGTGAAAGGAACTGAGAGAATGTGAAAGGAATTGAGGGAAGGTGATAGAAAGAGAGGAGAGGTGAAAGGAAGTGAGGGGAGGTGAAAGGAATTGAGGGGAGGTGAATGAAAGAGAGAGAATATGAAAGGAAGTAAGGGAAGGTGAAAGAAAGTGAGGGGAAGTGAAAGGAAATGAGGGGAGATGAAAGGAAGCAAGGGGAAATGAAAGAAAGTGAGGGGAGGCGACATGAAGTGAGGTGAGGTTAAAGGAAGTGAGGAGATGTTAAAGGAAGTGAGAGGAGGTGAAAGGAAGTGAGAGAAGGGGTAAAGAAATGAGGGGAGGTGAAAGGAAGTGAGGGGAGGTGAAAGGAAACGAGAAGAGGTGAAAGAAAGTGAGGGGAGGTGAAATGAATTGAGGGGGTGTGAAAGGAAGTGAAAGGAGGTGAAAGGAAAAGAGGGGAGGTGAAAGGAAGCGAGTGGTGGTGAAATTAGGTAAGGGGATGTTAAAGGAAGTAAGGGGAGGTGAAAGGAAGTGAGGGGAGGTGAAATAAAGTGAGGGACGGTGAAATGAGGTGAGGGGAGGTGAAAGGAAGTGAGGGGAGTTAAAAGGAAGTAAGGGGAGGTGAAAGGAAGTGAGAGAATGTGAAAGGAAGCGAGGGGAGGTAAAAGGAAGTGAGGGGAGGCGAAAGGAAATGAGGAGAGGTGAAAGGAAGTGAGTGATGTTGAAATTAAATAAGGGGATGTTAAAGGAAGTAAGTGGAGTTGAAAGGAAGTAAGGGGAGGTGAAAGGAAGTGAGAGAATGTGAAAGGATGTGAGTGAAGGTGAAGGAAAGGGATGGGAGGTGAAATGAAGTGAGGGGAGGTGAAAGGAAGTGAGGGGAGGTGAAAGGAAGAGAGAAGAGGTGAAAGGAAATGAGGGGAGGTGAAAGGCAATGAGGGGTGGTGAAGGTAAGTGAGGGGAGGTGAAAGGAAGAGAGAAGAGGTGAAAGGAATTGAGGGGAGGTGAAAGGAAGTGAGGGGAGGTGAAAGGAAGTGAGGGGAGGTGATAGAAAGTGAGGGGAGGTGAAATGAAGTGAGGTGAGGTTAAAGGAAGTGAGGGGATGTTAAAGGAAGTGAGAGGAGGTGAAAGGAAGTGAGAGGAGGGGAAAAGAAGTGAGGGGAGGTGAAAGGATGTGGGGGAGGTGAAAGGAAGTGAGGGGAGGTGAAAGGAAGTGAGAAGAGGTGAAAGGATGTGGATGGAGGTGAAAGGAAGTGAGGGGAGGCGAAAGGATGTAAGGGGAGGTAAATGGATGTGAGGGGATGTTAAAGGAAATGAGGGGAGGTGAAAGGAAGTGAGGGAGGCGAAAGGATGTGAGGGGAGGTAAATGGAAGTGAGGGGATGTTAAAGGAAGTAAGGGGAGGTAAAAGTAAGTGAGGGGAGTTGAAAGAAAGTATCATAGGTTGGTTGGGTTAGGTTGGGATTGGATGGGTTGGGTTGGGTTTGATTGGGTTGGGTTGGGTTGGGTTGGGTGGGGTTCGTTTGTGTTGGGTTGGGTTGGGTAGGTTTGGGTTTGGTTGGGTTGGGTTGGGTTAAGTGAGACGAGGTGAATGGATGTGAGGGGATATTAAAAGAATTAAGGGGAGGTGAAAGGAAGTGAGAGGAGGTGAAAGAAAGTGAGGGGAGAAGAAAGGAAGTAAGTGGAAGTGAATGGAAATGAGGAAAGGTGAAAGGAAGCGACAGTAGGTGAAAGAAGTTGAGGGAAGCTGAATGGAAGTGAGGGTAGGTGAAAAGAAGTGAGGGGGGGTGAAAGGAATTAGGAGTAGGTGAAACGAAGTGAGGAGAGGTGAAAGGAATTGAGGGAAGGTGAAAGGAAGTGATGGAAGGTGAATGGAAGTGAGGTAAGGTGAAAGGTAGTGAAGGGAGGGGAGAGATAGTTAGGGGAGCTAAAAGGAAATAAGGGGAGGTAAAAGGATGTGAAAAAATGTGAAAGGCAGCGAAGGAAGGTGAAAGAAAGTGAGGAGAGGTGAAAGGAAGTGAAGGGAGGTGAAAGGAAGTGAAGGGAGGTGGATGGAAGTGAGGGGAGGCAAAAGGAATTGAGGGGAGGTGAATGGAAGTGAGGGGATGTTAAAGAAAGTAAGGGGAAGTGAATGGAAATGAGATGAGGTAAAAGGAAGTAAGGTTAGTTGAAAAGAAGTGAGGGGAGATGAACGAAAGTGAGGGGAGGTGAAATAAAGTGAGGGGAGGTGAAAGGAAGTGAGTGGAGGTGAAAGGAAGAGAGGAAAATGATGGGAGGTGGGGGGGGGAGCGATGGGAGCTGAGGGGAAGTGAGGGAAAGTAAATAGATGTGCAAAGAGGTGAAAGAAAGTGAGAAGATGTAAAATGAAGTGAGGAAAGGTGAGTGGAAGTGAGGGAAGGCTAAAGGAAGTGAGGTGGGGTGAAAGGAAATAGGAGTAGGTGAAAGGAAGTGAGGAGATTTGAAACGAAATAAGGGGAAGTAAAAGGAAATAAGGAGAGGTAAAAGGAATGAAGAAATGTGAAAGGAAGCAAGGGAAGATGAAATAAATTGAAGGGAGGTGAAAGGACGTGAGGGGTGGTAAAAGGAAGTGAGGGGAGATGAAAGGAAGAGTGGAGAGGTGAAAGGAAGTGAGGGGAGGTGAATGAAAGTGAGAGAATGTGAAAGGAAGCGAGGGAAGGTGAAAGAAAGTGAGGCGAGGTAAAAGGAAGAGAGTGGAGGTGAAAGAAAGAGAGGTGAGGTGAAAGGAAGTGAGGGGAGTTGAAAAGAAGTGAGGGGAGGTGAATGGAATTGAGAGGAGGCGAAAGGAATTGAGGGAAGGTGAATGGAAGTGAGGGGATGTTAAAGAAAGTAAGGGGAGGTGAAAGGAAGTGATGGGAGGTAAAATGAAGTGAGAGAATGTGAAAGGAAGTGAGAAAAGGTGAAAGAAAATGAGGAGAGATGAAAGAAAGTGAATGGAGGTGTAAGGAAATGAGCGGAGGTGAAATGAAGAGAGGGGAGGTGAAAGGATGTGAGGGGAAGTGAAAGTAATTGAGGGGAGGTGAAAGGAAGTGAGGGGTGGTGAAATGAAATAAGGGGAGGTGAAAGGAAGTGAGGGGATGCTAAAGTAAGTAAGGGGAGGTGAAAGGAAGTGAGTGGAGGTGAAATAAAGTGAGGGAAGGTGAAATGAAGTGAGGGGAGGTGAAAGGAAGTGAGGGGAGGTGAAAGAAATTGAGGGGAGGAGAAAGGAAATAAGGGTAGGTGAAAGGAATTGAGAGAATGTGAAAGGAAGTAAGGGAAGGTGAAAGAAAGTGTGGGGAGGTGAAAGGAAATGAGGGGAGATGAAAGGAAGCAAGTGGAAATGAAAGAAATTGAGTGGAGGTGAAATGAAGTGAGGTGAGGTTAAAGGAAGTGAGGGGATATTAAAGGAAGTGAGAGGATTGAAAGGAAGTGAGAGGATTGGAAATGAAATGAGGGGAGGTGAATGGAAGTGAGGGGATTTTATAGAAAGTAAGGGGAAGTGAATGGAAGTGAGGGGAGGTAAAAGGAAGTAAGGGGAGGTGAAAGGAAGTGAGGGGAGGTGAAAGGAAACGAGTAGAGGTGAAAGAAAGTGAGGGGTGGTAAAATGAAGTGATGGGTGGTGAAAGGAAGTGAGATGAGTTGAAATAAAGTAAGGGGAGGTGAAACGAACTGAGGGGAGGCGAAAGGAAGTGAGGGGAGGTGACAGAAAGTGAGAGAATGTGAAAGGTTGGTTGGGTTGTGTTGGGTTTAGTTGGGTTGGGTTGGGTTGGGATGGGTTGGGTTAAGTTGGGTTGGGTTGGGTTGTTTTGGGTTGGTTTGGGTTGGGTTGGGTTGGTTAGGGTTGGGTTGGTTTGGGTTGGTTTGGGTTGTGTTGGGTTGGGTTGTGTTGGTTTGGGATGGGATGGGTTGTGTTGGTTTGGGTTGGGTTGGGTTGGTTTGGGTTGGGTTGGGTTAAGTGAGGGGAGGAGAATGGAAGTGAAAGTATGTTAAAGGAAGTAAGGGGAGGTGAAAGTATGTGAATGGAGGTAAAAGAAAGTGAGGGGAGGTGAAATGAAGTGAGTAGAAGTGAAAGGAAGTGAGGGGAGGTGAAAGAAAGAGAGGAGAGGTGAAAGGAAATGAGGGGTGGTGAAAGGAAGTAAGGGGAGGTGAAAGGAAGTGAGGGGAGGTAAAAGAAAGTGAGGGGAGATGAAGTAAAGTGAGAGGAGGTTAAAGGAATTGAAGGGATGTTAAAGGAAGTGAGGAGAGGTGAAGAAAAGTGAGGGGAGGAGAAAAGAAGAGAGGGGAGGTGAAAGGAAGTGAGAAAAGGTGAAAGGAAGTGGGGGGAGGTGATATAAAGTAAGGGGAGGTGAAAGAAAGAGAGGAGAGGTGAAAGGAAGTGAGGGGAGGTGAAAAGAAGTGAGGGGAGGTGAAAGGAAGTGAGGGGAGTTGAAAGGAAGTGAAAGGAGGTAAAAGGATGAGAGGGGAGGTGAAAGGAAGCGAGGGGAGTTGAAAGGAAGTGAGGGGAGGCGAAAGGAAATGAGGAGAGGTGAAAGGAAGTGAGTGGTGGTGAAATTAGGTAAGGGGATGTTAAAGGAAGTAAGAAGAGGTGAAAGGAAGTGAGGGGAGGTGAAATAAAGTGAGAGAAGGTGAAATAAAGTGAGGGGAGGTGAAAGGAAGTGAGGGGAGTTAAAAGGAAGTAAGGGGAGGTGAAAGGAAGTGAGAGAATGTGAAAGGAAGCGAGGGTAGGTAAAAGGAAGTGAGGGGAGGCGAAAGGAAATGAGGAGAGGTGAAAGGAAGTGAGTGATGGTGAAATTAAGTAAGGGGATGTTAAAGGAAGTAAGTGGAGTTGAAAGGAAGTAAGAGGAGGTGAAAGGAAGTGAGAGAATGTGAAAGGATGTGAGGGAAGGTGAAGGAAAGGGATGGGAGGTGAAATGAAGTGAGGGGAGGTGAAAGGAAGTGAGGGGAGTTGAAAGGAAGAGAGAAGAGGTGAAAGGAAATGAGGGGAGGTGAAAGGAAGTGAGGGGAGGTGAAAGGAAGTGAGGGGAGGTGAAAGGAAGAGAGAAGAGGTGAAAGGAATTGAGGGGAGGTGAAAGGAAGGGAGGGGAGGTGAAAGGAATTGAGGGGAGGTTATAGAAAGTGAGGGGAGGTGAAATGAAGTGAGGTGAGGTTAAAGGAAGTGAGGGGATGTTAAAGGAAGTGAGAGGAGGTGAAAGGAAGTAAGAGGAGGGGAAAAGAAGTGAGGGGAGTTGAAAGGATGTGGGGGGAGGTGAAAGGAAGTGAGGGGAGGTGAAATGAAGTGAGAAGAGGTGAAAGGAAGTGGATGGAGGTGAAAGGAAATGAGGGGAGGCGAAAGGATGTAAGGGGAGGTAAATGGATGTAAGGGGATGTTAAAGGAAATGAGGGGATGTGAAAGGAAGTGAGTGAGGGGAGGCGAAAGGATGTGAGGGGAGGTAAATGGAAGTGAGGGGATGTTAAAGGAAGTAGGGGGAGGTAAAAGTAAGTGGGGGGAGTTGAAAGAAAGTAAGAGAATATCATAGGTTGGTTGGGTTGGATTGGGATTAAATGGGTTGGGTTGGGTTTGATTGGGTTGGGTTGGGTTGGGTGGGGTTCGTTTGGGTTAAGTTGGGTTGGGTATTGTGAGAGGAGGTGAATGGATGTGAGGGAATATTAAAAGAAATAAGGGGAGGTGAAAGGAAGTGAGATGAGGTGAAAGAAAGTGAGGGGAGAAGAAAGGAAGTAAGTGGAAGTGAATGGAAGTGAGGGGAGGTAAAAGGAAATAAGGGGAGTTGAAAAGAAGTGAGGGGAGATGAAAGAAAGTGAGGGAAGGTGAAATAAAGTGAGGGGAGGTGAAAGGAAGAGAGTGGAGGTAAAAGGAAGAGAGGAAAATTGATGGGAGGTGGGGGGGAGCGATTGGAGCTGAGGGGAAGTGAGGGAAAGTAAATAGATGTGAAAAGAGGTGAAAGAAAGTGACGGGATGTAAAATGAAGTGAGGAAAGGTGAGTGGAAGTGAGGGGAGGTGAAAGGAATTGAGGGGAGGTGAATGAAAGAGAGAGAATATGAAAGGAAGTAAGGGAAGGTGAAAGAAAGTGAGGGGAAGTGAAAGGAAATGAGGGGAGATGAAAGGAAGCAAGGGGAAATGAAAGAAAGTGAGGGGAGGCGACATGAAGTGAGGTGAGGTTAAAGGAAGTGAGGAGATGTTAAAGGAAGTGAGAGGAGGTGAAAGGAAGTGAGAGAAGGGGTAAAGAAATGAGGGGAGGTGAAAGGAAGTGAGGGGAGGTGAAAGGAAACGAGAAGAGGTGAAAGAAAGTGAGGGGAGGTGAAATGAATTGAGGGGGTGTGAAAGGAAGTGAAAGGAGGTGAAAGGAAAAGAGGGGAGGTGAAAGGAAGCGAGTGGTGGTGAAATTAGGTAAGGGGATGTTAAAGGAAGTAAGGGGAGGTGAAAGGAAGTGAGGGGAGGTGAAATAAAGTGAGGGACGGTGAAATGAGGTGAGGGGAGGTGAAAGGAAGTGAGGGGAGTTAAAAGGAAGTAAGGGGAGGTGAAAGGAAGTGAGAGAATGTGAAAGGAAGCGAGGGGAGGTAAAAGGAAGTGAGGGGAGGCGAAAGGAAATGAGGAGAGGTGAAAGGAAGTGAGTGATGTTGAAATTAAATAAGGGGATGTTAAAGGAAGTAAGTGGAGTTGAAAGGAAGTAAGGGGAGGTGAAAGGAAGTGAGAGAATGTGAAAGGATGTGAGTGAAGGTGAAGGATAGGGATGGGAGGTGAAATGAAGTGAGGGGAGGTGAAAGGAAGTGAGGGGAGGTGAAAGGAAGAGAGAAGAGGTGAAAGGAAATGAGGGGAGGTGAAAGGCAATGAGGGGTGGTGAAGGTAAGTGAGGGGAGGTGAAAGGAAGAGAGAAGAGGTGAAAGGAATTGAGGGGAGGTGAAAGGAAGTGAGGGGAGGTGAAAGGAAGTGAGGGGAGGTGATAGAAAGTGAGGGGAGGTGAAATGAAGTGAGATGAGGTTAAAGGAATTGAGGGGATGTTAAAGGAAGTGAGAGGAGGTGAAAGGAAGTGAGAGGAGGGGAAAAGAAGTGAGGGGAGGTGAAAGGATGTGGGGGTGGTGAAAGGAAGTGAGGGGAGGTGAAAGGAAGTGAGAAGAGGTGAAAGGATGTGGATGGAGGTGAAAGGAAGTGAGGGGAGGCGAAAGGATGTAAGGGGAGGTAAATGGATGTGAGGGGATGTTAAAGGAAATGAGGGGAGGTGAAAGGAAGTGAGGGGAGGCGAAAGGATGTGAGGGGAGGTAAATGGAAGTGAGGGGATGTTAAAGGAAGTAAGGGGAGGTAAAAGTAAGTGAGGGGAGTTGAAAGAAAGTATCATAGGTTGGTTGGGTTAGGTTGGGATTGGATGGGTTGGGTTGGGTTTGATTGGGTTGGGTTGGGTTGGGTTGGGTGGGGTTCGTTTGTGTTGGGTTGGGTTGGGTAGGTTTGGGTTTGGTTGGGTTGGGTTGGGTTAAGTGAGACGAGGTGAATGGATGTGAGGGGATATTAAAAGAATTAAGGGGAGGTGAAAGGAAGTGAGAGGAGGTGAAAGAAAGTGAGGGGAGAAGAAAGGAAGTAAGTGGAAGTGAATGGAAATGAGGAAAGGTGAAAGGAAGCGACAGTAGGTGAAAGAAGTTGAGGGAAGCTGAATGGAAGTGAGGGTAGGTGAAAAGAAGTGAGGGGGGGTGAAAGGAATTAGGAGTAGGTGAAACGAAGTGAGGAGAGGTGAAAGGAATTGAGGGAAGGTGAAAGGAAGTGATGGAAGGTGAATGGAAGTGAGGTAAGGTGAAAGGTAGTGAAGGGAGGGGAGAGATAGTTAGGGGAGCTAAAAGGAAATAAGGGGAGGTAAAAGGATGTGAAAAAATGTGAAAGGCAGCGAAGGAAGGTGAAAGAAAGTGAGGAGAGGTGAAAGGAAGTGAAGGGAGGTGAAAGGAAGTGAGGGGAGGTGGATGGAAGTGAGGGGAGGCAAAAGGAATTGAGGGGAGGTGAATGGAAGTGAGAAGATGTTAAAGAAAGTAAGGGGAAGTGAATGGAAATGAGATGAGGTAAAAGGAAGTAAGGTTAGTTGAAAAGAAGTGAGGGGAGATGAACGAAAGTGAGGGGAGGTGAAATAAAGTGAGGGGAGGTGAAAGGAAGTGAGTGGAGGTGAAAGGAAGAGAGGAAAATGATGGGAGGTGGGGGGGGAGCGATGGGAGCTGAGGGGAAGTGAGGGAAAATAAATAGATGTGCAAAGAGGTGAAAGAAAGTGAGAAGATGTAAAATGAAGTGAGGAAAGGTGAGTGGAAGTGAGGGAAGGCTAAAGGAAGTGAGGTGGGGTGAAAGGAAATAGGAGTAGGTGAAAGGAAGTGAGGAGATTTGAAACGAAATAAGGGGAAGTAAAAGGAAATAAGTAGAGGTAAAAGGAATGAAGAAATGTGAAAGGAAGCAAGGGAAGATGAAATAAATTGAAGGGAGGTGAAAGGACGTGAGGGGTGGTAAAAGGAAGTGAGGGGAGATGAAAGGAAGAGTGGAGAGGTGAAAGGAAGTGAGGGGAGGTGAATGAAAGTGAGAGAATGTGAAAGGAAGCGAGGGAAGGTGAAAGAAAGTGAGGCGAGGTAAAAGGAAGAGAGTGGAGGTGAAAGGAAGAGAGGTGAGGTGAAAGGAAGTGAGGGGAGTTGAAAAGAAGTGAGGGGAGGTGAATGGAATTGAGAGGAGGCGAAAGGAATTGAGGGGAGGTGAATGGAAGTGAGGGGATGTTAAAGAAAGTAAGGGGAGGTGAAAGGAAGTGATGGGAGGTAAAATGAAGTGAGAGAATGTGAAAGGAAGTGAGAAAAGGTGAAAGAAAATGAGGAGAGATGAAAGAAAGTGAATGGAGGTGTAAGGAAATGAGCGGAGGTGAAATGAAGAGAGGGGAGGTGAAAGGATGTGAGGGGAAGTGAAAGTAATTGAGGGGAGGTGAAAGGAAGTGAGGGGTGGTGAAATGAAATAAGGGGAGGTGAAAGGAAGTGAGGGGATGCTAAAGTAAGTAAGGGGAGGTGAAAGGAAGTGAGTGGAGGTGAAATAAAGTGAGGGAAGGTGAAATGAAGTGAGGGGAGGTGAAAGGAAGTGAGGGGAGGTGAAAGAAATTGAGGGGAGGAGAAAGGAAATAAGGGTAGGTGAAAGGAATTGAGAGAATGTGAAAGGAAGTAAGGGAAGGTGAAAGAAAGTGTGGGGAGGTGAAAGGAAATGAGGGGAGATGAAAGGAAGCAAGTGGAAATGAAAGAAATTGAGTGGAGGTGAAATGAAGTGAGGTGAGGTTAAAGGAAGTGAGGGGATATTAAAGGAAGTGAGAGGATTGAAAGGAAGTGAGAGGATTGGAAATGAAATGAGGGGAGGTGAATGGAAGTGAGGGGATTTTATAGAAAGTAAGGGGAAGTGATTGGAAGTGAGGGGAGGTAAAAGGAAGTAAGGGGAGGTGAAAGGAAGTGAAGGGAGGTGAAAGGAAACGAGTAGAGGTGAAAGAAAGTGAGGGGTGGTAAAATGAAGTGATGGGTGGTGAAAGGAAGTGAGATGAGTTGAAATAAAGTAAGGGGAGGTGAAACGAACTGAGGGGAGGCGAAAGGAAGTGAGGGGAGGTGACAGAAAGTGAGAGAATGTGAAAGGTTGGTTGGGTTGTGTTGGGTTTATTTGGGTTGGGTTGGGTTGGGATGGGTTGGGTTAAGTTGGGTTGGGTTGGGTTGTTTTGGGTTGGTTTGGGTTGGGTTGGGTTGGTTAGGGTTGGGTTGGTTTGGGTTGGTTTGGGTTGTGTTGGGTTGGGTTGTGTTGGTTTGGGATGGGATGGGTTGTGTTGGTTTGGGTTGGGTTGGTTTGGGTTGGGTTGGGTTAAGTGAGGGGAGGAGAATGGAAGTGAAAGTATGTTAAAGGAAGTAAGGGGAGGTGAAAGTATGTGAATGGAGGTAAAAGAAAGTGAGGGGAGGTGAAATGAAGTGAGTAGAAGTGAAAGGAAGTGAGGGGAGGTGAAAGGAAGAGAGGAGAGGTGAAAGGAAATGAGGGGTGGTGAAAGGAAGTAAGGGGAGGTGAAAGGAAGTGAGGGGAGGTAAAAGAAAGTGAGGGGAGATGAAGTAAAGTGAGAGGAGGTTAAAGGAATTGAAGGGATGTTAAAGGAAGTGAGGAGAGGTGAAGAAAAGTGAGGGGAGGAGAAAAGAAGAGAGGGGAGGTGAAAGGAAGTGAGAAAAGGTGAAAGGAAGTGGGGGGAGGTGATATAAAGTAAGGGGAGGTGAAAGAAAGAGAGGGGAGGTGAAAGGAAGTGAGGGGAGGTGAAAAGAAGTGAGGGGAGGTGAAAGGAAGTGAGGGGAGTTGAAAGGAAGTGAGAGGAGGTGAAAGGAAGTGAGAGGAGGGGAAATGAAGTGAGGGGAGGTGAAAGGAAGTGAGGGGAGGTGAAAGGAAACGAGAAGAGGTGAAAGAAAGTGAGGGGAGGTGAAATGAAGTAAAGGGGGTGTGAAAGGAAGTGAAAGGAGGTAAAAGGATGAGAGGGGAGGTGAAAGGAAGCGAGGGGAGTTGAAAGGAAGTGAGGGGAGGCGAAAGGAAATGAGGAGAGGTGAAAGGAAGTGAGTGGTGGTGAAATTATGTAAGGGGATGTTAAAGGAAGTAAGAAGAGGTGAAAGGAAGTGAGGGGAGGTGAAATAAAGTGAGAGAAGGTGAAATAAAGTGAGGGGAGGTGAAAGGAAGTGAGGGGAGTTAAAAGGAAGTAAGGGGAGGTGAAAGGAAGTGAGAGAATGTGAAAGGAAGCGAGGGTAGGTAAAAGGAAGTGAGGGGAGGCGAAAGGAAATGAGGAGAGGTGAAAGGAAGTGAGTGATGGTGAAATTAAGTAAGGGGATGTTAAAGGAAGTAAGTGGAGTTGAAAGGAAGTAAGAGGAGGTGAAAGGAAGTGAGAGAATGTGAAAGGATGTGAGGGAAGGTGAAGGAAAGGGATGGGAGGTGAAATGAAGTGAGGGGAGGTGAAAGGAAGTGAGGGGAGTTGAAAGGAAGAGAGAAGAGGTGAAAGGAAATGAGGGGAGGTGAAAGGAAGTGAGGGGAGGTGAAAGGAAGTGAGGGGAGGTGAAAGGAAGAGAGAAGAGGTGAAAGGAATTGAGGGGAGGTGAAAGGAAGTGAGGGGAGGTGAAAGGAATTGAGGGGAGGTTATAGAAAGTGAGGGGAGGTGAAATGAAGTGAGGTGAGGTTAAAGGAAGTGAGGGGATGTTAAAGGAAGTGAGAGGAGGTGAAAGGAAGTAAGAGGAGGGGAAAAGAAGTGAGGGGAGTTGAAAGGATGTGGGGGGAGGTGAAAGGAAGTGAGGGGAGGTGAAAGGAAGTGAGAAGAGGTGAAAGGAAGTGGATGGAGGTGAAAGGAAATGAGGGGAGGCGAAAGGATGTAAGGGGAGGTAAATGGATGTAAGGGGATGTTAAAGGAAATGAGGGGATGTGAAAGGAAGTGAGGGGAGGCGAAAGGATGTGAGGGGAGGTAAATGGAAGTGAGGGGATGTTAAAGGAAGTAGGGGGAGGTAAAAGTAAGTGGGGGAGTTGAAAGAAAGTAAGAGAATATCATAGGTTGGTTGGGTTGGGTTGGGATTAAATGGGTTGGGTTGGGTTTGATTGGGTTGGGTTGGGTTGGGTGGGGTTCGTTTGGGTTATGTTGGGTTGGGTATTGTGAGAGGAGGTGAATGGATGTGAGGGAATATTAAAAGAAATAAGGGGAGGTGAAAGGAAGTGAGATGAGGTGAAAGAAAGTGAGGGGAGAAGAAAGGAAGTAAGTGGAAGTGAATGGAAGTGAGGGGAGGTAAAAGGAAATAAGGGGAGTTGAAAAGAAGTGAGGGGAGATGAAAGAAAGTGAGGGAAGGTGAAATAAAGTGAGGGGAGGTGAAAGGAAGAGAGTGGAGGTAAAAGGAAGAGAGGAAAATTGATGGGAGGTGGGGGGGAGCGATTGGAGCTGAGGGGAAGTGAGGGAAAGTAAATAGATGTGAAAAGAGGTGGAAGAAAGTGAGGGGATGTAAAATGAAGTGAGGAAAGGTGAGTGGAAGTGAGGGGAGGCTAAAGGAAGTGAGGTGGGGTGAAAGGAAGTAGGAGTAGGTGAAAGGAAGTGAGGAGAGGTGAAAGGAAATGAGGGAAGGTGAAAGGAAATGAGGGAAGGTGAATGGAAGTGAGGAAATATGAAAGGAATTGAAGGGAGGTGAAAAATAATGAGGGGAGGTAAAAGGAAATAAGGGGAGGTAAAAGGAATGAAGAAATGTGAAAGGAAGCAAGGGAAGATGAAATAAATTGAAGGGAGGTGAAAGGAAGTGAGGGGAGGTGAAAGGAAGAGAGGGGAAGTGAAAGGAAGTGAGGGGAGTTGAAAGGAAGTGAGGGGAGGTGAATGGAATTGAGGGGAGGCGAAAGGAATTGAGGGGAGGAGAATGGATGTGAGGGGATGTTAAAGAAAGTAAGGGGAGGTGAATGGAAGTGATGGGAGGTAAAATGAAGTGAGAGAATGTGAAAGGAAGTGAGAAAAGTTGAAAGAAAATGAGGAGAGATGAAAGAAAGTGAATGGAGGTGAAATGAAATGAGCGGAGGTGAAATGAAGTGAGGGGAGGTGAAAGAAATTGAGGGGAGGTGAAAGGAAGTGAGGGTAGGTGAAAGGAAGTGAGGGGTGGTGAAATGAAAAAAGGGGAGGTGAAAGGAAGTGAGGGGATGTTAAAGTAGGTAAGGGGAGGTGAAAGGAAGTGAGGGGAGGTGAAAGAAAGTTAGGGATAGTGAAATGAAGTGAAGGGAGGTGAAAGGAAGTGAGGGGAGGTGAAAGAAATTGAGGGGAGGAGAAAGGAAATAAGGGGAGGTGAAATGAAGTCAGAGAATGTGAAAGGAATTGAGGGAAGGTGATAGAAAGAGAGGAGAGGTGAAAGGAAGTAAGGGGAGTTGAAAGGAAGTGAGGGGAGGTGAATGAAAGTGAGAGAATGTGAAAGGAATCAAGGGAAGGTGAAAGAAAGTGAGGGGAGGTGAAAGGAAATGAAGGGAGATGAAAGGAAGCAAGTGGAAATGAAAGAAATTGAGGGGAGGTGAAATGAAGTGAGGTGAGGTTAAAGGAATTGAGGGGATATTAAAGGAAGTGAGAGGATTGAAAGGAAGTGAGAGGATTGGAAAAGAAGTGAGGGGAGGTGAATGGAAGTGAGGGGATGTTATAGAAAGTAAGGGGAAGTGAATGGGAAGTGAGGGGTGGTAAAAGGAAGTAAGGGGAGGTGAAAGGAAGTGAGGGGAGGTGAAAGGAAACGAGTAGAGGTGAAAGAAAGTGAGGGGTGGTGAATGAAGTGAGGGGGGGGTGAAAGGAAGTGAGGGGAGTTGAAAATAAAAGTAAGGGGAGGTTAAAACGAACTGAGGGGAGGCCGAAAGGAAGCGAGGGGAGGTGACAGAAAGTGAGAGAATGTGAAAGGTTGGTTGGGTTGGGTTGGGTTAAGTTGGGTTGGGTTAGGGTTGTTTTGGGTTGGTTTGGGTTGGGTTGGGTTAGGGTTTGTTTGGGTTGTGTTGGTTTGGGATGTGTTGGGTTGGGTTGGGTTGTGTTGGGTTGAGATGGGATGGGTTGTGTTGGTTTGGGTTGGGTTGGGTTGGGTTGGGTTTTGGGTTGGAGTTGGGTTAAGTAAGGGGAGGTGAATGGAAGTGAAAGTATGTTAAAGGAAGTAAGGGGAGGTGAATGTATGTGAATGGAGGTAAAAGAAAGTGAGGGGAGGTGAAATGAAGTGAGTAGAGGTGAAAGGAAGTGAGGGGGAGGTGAAAGGAAGAGAGGAGAGGTGAAAGGAAATGAGGGGTGGTGACAAGGAAGTAAGGGGAGGTGAAAGGGACGGTAGAGGGGAGGTAAAAGAAAGTGAGGGGAGATGAAGTAAAGTGAGAGGAGGTTAAAGGAAGTGAAGGGATGTTAAAGGAGGTGAGGAGAGGTGAAAGGAAGTGAGGGGAGGAGAAAAGAAGAGAGGGGAGGTGAAAGGAAGCTGAGACAGAGGTGAAAGGAAGTGGGGGGGAGGTGATATAAAGTAAGGGGAGGTGAAAGAAAGAGAGGGGAGGTGAAAGGAATTGAGGGGAGGTGAAAGGAAGTGAGGGAAGGTGAAAGGAAGTGAGGGGTGGTAAAATGAAATAAGGGGAGGTGAAAGGAAGTGAGGGGATGTTAAAGAAAATAAGGGGAGGTGAAAGGAAGTGAGGGGAGGTGAAATAAAGTGAGGGAATGTGAAACTGAAATGAGGGGAGGTGAAAGGAAGTGAAGGGGAGGTGGAAGAAATTGAGGGGAGGAGAAAGAGAAAATAAGGGGAGGTGAAAGGAAGTGAGAGAATGTGAAAGGAATTGAGGGAAGGTGATAGAAAGAGAGGAAAGGTGAAAGGAAGTGAGGGGAGGTGAAAGTAATTGAGGGGAGGTGAATGAAAGAGAGAGAATGTGAAAGGAAGTAAGGGAAGGTGAAAGAAAGTGAGGGGAGGTTAAAGGAAATGAGGGGAGATGAAAGGAAGCAAGGGGAAATGAAAGAAAGTGAGGGGAGGAGAAATGAAGTGAGGTGAGATTAAAGGAAGTGAGGGGATGTTAAAGGAAGTGAGAGGAGGTGAACGGAAGTGAGAGGAGGGGAAAAGAAGTGAGGGGAGGTGAAAGGAAGTGAGGGGAGTTGAAAGGAAACGAGAAGAGGTGAAAGAAAGTGAGGGGAGGTGAAATGAAGTGAGGGGGGTGTGAAAGGAAGTGAAAGGAGGTGAAAGGAAGAGAGGGGAGGTGAAAGGAAGCGAGGGGAGTTGAAAGTAAGTGAGGGGAGGCGAAAGGAAATGAGGAGAGGTGAAAGAAAGTGAGTGGTGGTAATATTAGGTAAGGGGATGTTAAAGGAAGTAAGGGGAGGTGAAAGGAAGTGAGGGGAGGTGAAATAAAGTGGGGGAAGGTGAAATGAAGTGAGGGGAGGTGAAAGGAAGTGAGGGGAGTTAAAAGGAAGTAAGGGGAGGTGAAAGAAAGTGAGAGAATGTGAAAGGAAGCGAGGGGAGGTAAAAGGAAGTGAGGGGAGGCGAAAGGAAATGAGGAGAGGTGAAAGGAAGTGAGTGATGGTGAAATTAAGTAAGGGGATGTTAAAGGAAGTAAGTGGAGTTGAAAGGAAGTAAGGTGAGGTGAAAGGAAGTGAGAGAATGTGAAAGGATGTGAGGGAAGGTGAAGGAAAGGGATGGGAGGTGAAATGAAGTGAGGGGAGGTGAAAGGAAGTGAGGGGAGGTGAAAGGAAGAGAGAAGAGGTTAAAGGAAATGAGGGGAGGTGAAAGGAAGTGAGGGGTGTTGAAAGGAAGTGAGGGGAGGTGAAAGGATGAGAGAAGAGGTGAAAGGAATTGAGGGGAGGTGAAAGGAAGTGGGGGGAGGTGAAAGGAAGTGAGGGGAGGCTATAGAAAGTGAGGGGAGGTGAAATGAAGTGAGGTGAGGTTAAAGGAAGTGACGGGATGTTAAAGGAAGTGAGAGGAGGTGAAAGGAAGGGAGAGGAGGGGAAAAGAAGTGAGGGGAGGTGAAAGGATGTAGGGGGAGGTGAAAGGAAGTGAGAGGAGGTGAAAGGAAGTGAGAAGAGGTGAAAGGAAGTGGATGCAGGTGAAAGGAAGTGAGGGGAGGCGAAAGGATGTAAGGGGAGGGGATGTTAAAGGAAGTAAGGGGAGGTAAAAGTAAGTGAGGGGAGTTGAAAGAAAGTAAGAGAATATCATAGGATGTTTGGGTTGGGTTGGGATTGGATTTGTTTTGTTGGGTTTGATTGGGTTGGGTTGGGTTGGGTTGGGTGGGGTTCGTTTGGGTTGGGTTGGGTTGGGTAAGTTTGGGTTTGGTTGGGTTGGGTTGGGTTATGTGAGAGGAGGTTAATGGATGTGAGGGGATGTTAAAAGAAGTAAGGGGAGGTAAAAGTAAGTGAGGGGAGTTGAAAGAATGTAAGAGAATATCATAGGTTGGTTGGGTTGGGTTGGGATTGGATGGGTTGGGTTGGGTTTGATTGGGTTGGGTTGGGTTGGGTTGGGTGGGGTTCGTTTGGGTTGGGTTGGGTAAGTTTGGGTTTGTTTGGGTTGGGTTGGGTTATATGAGAGGAGGTTAATGGATGTGAGGGGATGTTAAAAGATGTAAGGGGAGGTGAAAGGAAGTGAGAGGAGGTAAAAGAAAGTTAGGGGAGAAGAAAGGAAGTAAGTGGAAGTGAATGGAAGTGAGGAAAGGTGAAAGGAAGCGACAGGAGGTGAAAGAAGTTTAGAAAAGCTGAATGGAAGTGAGGGTAGGTGAAAAGAAGTGAGGGGGGATGAAAGGAATTAGGAGTAGGCGAAACGAAGTTAGGAGAGGTTAAAGGAATTGAGGGAAGGTGAAAGGAAGTGATGGAAGGTGAATGGAAGTGAGGTAAGGTGAAAGGTAGTGAAGGGAGGGGAAAGATAGTTAGGGGAGCTAAAAGGAAATAAGGGGAGGTAAAAGGATTTGAAAGAATGTGAAAGGCAGCGAAGGAAGGTGAAGGAAAGTGAGGAGAGGTGAAAGGAAGTGAGGGGAGGTGAAAGGAAGTGAGGGGAGGCAAAAGGAAGTAAGGTGAGTTGAAAAGAATTGAGGGGAGATGAAAGTAAGTGAGGGGAGGTGAAATAAAGTGAGGGGAGGTGAAAGGAAGAGAGTGGAGGTGAAAGGAATAGAGGAAAAGTGATGGGAGGTGGGGGGGAGCGATGGGTGCTGAGGGGAAGTGAGGGAAAGTAAATAGATGTGCAAAGAGGTGAAAGAAAGTGAGGGGATGTAAAATGAAGTGAGGAAAGGTGAGTGGAAGTGAGGGGAGGCTAAAGGAAAAGAGGTGGGGTGAAAGGAAGTAGGACTAGGTGAAAGGAAGTGAGAAGAGGTGAAAGGAAATGAGGGAAGGTGAAAGGAAATGAGGGAAGGTGAATGGAAGTGAGGAAATATGAAAGGAATTGAAAGGGGGGTGAAAAATAATGAGGTGAGGTAAAAGGAAATAACGGGAGGTAATAGGAATGAAGAAAAGTGAAAGGAAGCAAGGGAAGATGAAATAAATTGAAGGGAGGTGAAAGGAAGTGAGGGGAGGTGAAAGGAAGTGAGGGGAGATGAAAGGAAGAGTGGGGAGGTGAAAGGAAGTGAGGGGAGGTGAATGAAAGTGAGAGAATGTGAAAGGAAGTGAGGGAAGGTGAAAGGAAGTTAGGCGAGGTAAAAGGAAGAGAGTGGAGGTGAAAGGAAGGAAGAGAGGGGAGGTGAAAGGAAGTGAGGGGATTTGAAAGGAAGTGAGAGGAGGTGAATGGAATTGAAGGGAGGCAAAAGGAATTGAGGGGAGGTGAATGGAAGTGAGGGGATGTTAAAGAAAGTAAGGGGAGGTGAAAGGAAGTGATGGGAGGTAAAATGAAGTGAGAGAATGTGAAAGGAAGTGAGAAAAGGTAAAAGAAAATGAGGAGAGATGAAAGAAAGTGAATGGAGGTGAAAGGAAATGAGCGGAGGTGAAATGAAGAGAGCGGCGGTGAAAGGAAGTGAGGGGAGGTGAAAGGAATTGAGGGGAGGTGAAAGGAAGTGAGGGGAGTTGAAAGGAAGTGAGGGGTGCTGAAATGAAATAAGGGGAGGTGAAAGGAAGTGAGGGGATGTTAAAGTAAGTAAGGGGAGGTGAAAGGAAATGAGGGGAGGTGAAATAAAGTGAGGGAAGGTGAAATGAAGTGAGGAGAGGTGAAAGGAAGTGAGGGGAGGTGAAAGAAATTGAGGGGAGGAGAAAGGAAATAAGGGGAGGTGAAAGAAAGTGAGAGAATGTGAAAGGAATTGAGGGAAGGTGATAGAAAGAGTGGAGAGATGAAAGGAAGTAAGGGGAGTTGAAAGGAAGTGAGTGGAGGAGAATGAAAGAGAGAGAATGTGAAAGGAAGTAAGGGAAGGTGAAAGAAAGTGAGGGGAGGTGAAAGGAAATGAGGGGAGATGAAAGGAAGCAAGTGGAAATGAAAGAAATTGAGGGGAGGTGAAATGAAGTAAGGTGAGGTTAAAGGAAGTGAGGGGATATTAAAGGAAGTGAGAGGATTGAAATGAAGTGAGAGGATTGGAAATGAAGTGAGGGGAGGTGAATGGAAGTGAGGGGATGTTATAGAAAGTAAGGGGAAGTGAATGGAAGTGAGGGGAGGTAAAAGGAAGTAAGGGGAAGTGAAAGGAAGTGAGGGGAGGTGAAAGAAAACGAGTAGAGGTGAAAGAAAGTCAGGGGTGGTGAAATGAAGTGAGGGGAGGTGAAAGGAAGTGAGGGGAAATGAAAGGAAGAGAGGAGAGATGAAAGAAAGCGAGGGGATTTGAAAGGAAATGTGGGGAGGCGAAAGGAAATGAGGGGAGGTGAAAGGAAGTGAGGGGTGGTGAAAGGAACTGAAGGGAGGTGAAAGGAAGTGAGGGGAGGTGAATGGAAGTGAGGTGAGGCAAAAGGAATTGAGGGGAGGTGAATGGAATTGACGGGAATGTTAATGAAAGTAAGGGGAGGTGAAAGGAAGTGATGGGAGGTAAAAGGAAGTGAGAGAATGTGAAAGGAAGTGAAAAAAGGTGAAAGAAAATGAGGGGAGATGAAAGGAAGTGAGTGGAGGTGAAAGGAAATGAGCTGAGGTGAAAGGAAGAGAGGGGAGGTGAAAGGAAGTGAGGGGAGATGAAAGGAAGTGAGGGGAGGTGAAAGGAAGTGAGGGGAGGTGAAAGGAATTGAGTGGAGGTGAAAGGAAGAGAGGAAAAGTGATGGGTGGTGAGATGGAGCGATGGGAGCTGAGGGGATGCGAGGGAAAGTAAATAGACGTGAGATGAGGTGAAAGAAAGTGATGGGATGTAAAAGGAAGTGAGGAAAGGTGAAAGGAAGTAAGGAGAGGTGAAAGGATTTAAGAAGAGGTTAAAGGAAGCGAGGAGATATGAAGGAAAGTGAGGGTAGGTGAAATGAAGTGAGGGTAGGTGAAAGGAACTGAGGGGTGGTGAATGAAAGAGAGGGGAGGTTAAAGGATGTGAGGGGAGGTGAAAGGAAGTAAGGGGAGGTGAAATGAAGTAAGGGGAGGTGAAAGGAACTGAAGGGAGGTGAAAGAAAATGAGGGGAGGTGAAAGGAAGTGAGGGGAGGTGAAAGGATGTGAGAGAATGTGAAAGGAAATGAGGGGAGATTAAAGGAAGTAAGGGGAGGTGAAATGAAGTGAGAGAATGTGAAAGGAAGTTAGGGAAGGTGAAAGAAAGAGAGGGGAGGTGAAAAGAAGTGAGGGGAGGTGAAAGGAAGTGAGGGGTGGCGAAAGGAAGTAAGGGGAGGTGAACGAAAAAGAGAGACTGTGAAAGGAAGTGAGGGTTGGTGAAAGAAAGTAAGGGGAGGTGAAAGGAAATGAGGGGAGATGAAAAAATGAGGGGAGGTTAAATGAAGTGAGGGGAGGTGAAATGAAGTGAGGGGAGGTGAAAGGAAGTGAGGGGAGGTGAAAGGAAGTAAGGAGAGGTGAAAGGAAATGAGAGAATGTGAATGAAAGTGAGGGGAGGTGGAAGAAAGTAATGTGAGGTGAAAGGTAGTGAGGGGAAGTGAAATAAAATGATGGGAGGAATAAGGAAGTGAGGGGAGGTAAATGAAAGAGAGAGAATGTGAAAGGAAGACAGGGAAGGTGAAAGAAAGTGACGGGAGGTGAAAGGAAGTAAGGGGAATTGAAAGGAAGTAAGAGGAGGTGAAAGGAAGTTAGGGGAAGTAAAAGAAGTGAGAGAATGTGAAAGGAAGCGAGTAGAGATAAAAGAAAGTGAGGGTAGGTTAAATGAAATGAGGGGAGGTGAAAGGAACTGAGTGGTGGTGAATGAAATAGAGGGGTAGGTGAAGGGAAGTGAGGGGTGGTGAACGGAAGTGAGGGGAGTTGAAATAAAGTAAGGGGAGGTGAAACGAACTGAGGGGAGTTGAAAGGAAGTGAGGGGAGGTGAAAGAAAGTGAGAGAATGTGAAAGGTTGGTTGGGTTGGGTTGGGTTTGGTTGGGTTGGGTAGGGTTGGGATGGGTTGGGTTAAGTTGGGTTGGGTTGGGTTGTTTTGGGTTGGTTTGGGTTGGGTTGGGTTGGTTAGGTTTGGGTTGGGTTGGTTTGGGTTGTGTTGGGTTGGTTTGGGTTGGGTTAAGTGAGGGGAGGTGAATGGAAGTGAGTGGATGTTAAAAGAAGTAAGGGGATGTGAAAGGAAGTGTGAGGATGTGAAAAAAAGTGAGGGGAAGAGAAAGGAAGTAAGTGGAAGTGAATGGAAGATAGGAAATGTGAATGGAAGTGACAGGAGGTGAAAGAAGTTGAGGGAATGTGTATGGAAGTGAGGGTAGGTGAAAGGATGTGAGGTGATGTGAAAGAGAGAGAGGGGAGGTGAAAGGAAGTGAGATGAGGCAAAAAGAAGTGAGGGGAGTTGAAAGGAAGCGAGGGGAGATGCAAGAATGTAAGGGGAGGTGAAATGAATTGAAAGAAGGTGAAAGGAAGTGAGTGGAGGTGAAAGGAAGAGAGGAAAAGTGATGGGTGGTGAGGGGGATCGATAGGAGCTGAGGGGAAGCGAGGAAAGTAAACAGACGTGAGAAGAGGTGAAAGAAAGTGAGGGGATGTAAAAGAAAGTGAGGAAAGGTGAAAGGAAGTAAGGAGAGGTGAAAGGAATTGAGGGAAGGTATATGTAAGTGAGGGAAGGTGAATGAAAGTGAGGAAAGAAGAAAGGAATAGAAGGGAGGTGAAAGATAATGAGGGAGGTAAAAGGAAATAAGGGGAGGTAATAGGAAATGAAAGATTGTGAAAGGAAACGGGGGAAGGTGAAAGAAAATGAGGGGAGGTGAAAGGAAGTCAGGGAAGTTGAAAGAAAGTGAGGGGAAGAGAAAGGAAGTGGGTGGATGTGAAATGAAGTAAGGGGAGGTGAAAGAAAGAGAGGGGAGGTGAAAGGAAGTGAGAGTAGGTGAAAGGAAGTGAGGAGATCGCTCTGCCTCACATCTATCTCTTTTCCTCCTCTCCTTTTACCTCCACTCACTTCCTTTCACCTCCCCTCACTTCATTTCACCTCCCCTCCCTTTCTTGCATCTCCCCTCGCTTCCTTTCAACTCCCCTCACTTATTTTCGCCTCTCCTCACTTCCTTTTACCACCCCTCTCTCTTTCACATCATCTCACTTCCTTTCACCTACCTTCAATTCCATTCACAGTCCCTCAACTTCTTTCACCTCCTGTCACTTCCTTTCATCTTTCCTGACCTCCATTCACTTCCACTTACTTCCTTTCTCCTCCCCTCACATTTTTTTATCTCCTCTCACATCCTTTTACCTCCATTTACTTCCTTTAATATCCCCTCACTTCCATTCACCTCCCCTCACTTAACCCAAACCAACACAACACAACCCAACCCAACCCAACCCAACCCAACCCTAACCAACCCAACCCAAACCAAACCAACCCAACCCAACCCTATCCAACCCAACCCATTCCAACCCAACCCAACCCAACCAACCTTTCACATTCTCTTACTTTCTTTCAACTCTCCTCACTTACTTTTACCTCCCCTTACTTCCTTTAACATCCCCTCCCTTCCATTCACCTCCCCTCACATCCTTTCGACTCCCCTCACTTCCTTTCACCTCTTCTCACTTCCTTTTACCACCCCTCAGTTCCTTTCATCTCCCCTCACTTCATTTCACCTACCTTCACTTTCTTTCATCTCTTCTCGCTTCCTTTAACATTCTCCTACTTCCTTTTACCTCCCCTTACTTCCTTTCACCTCCTCTTACTTCCTTTCAACTCCCCTCATTTCCTTTAACCTCCCCTCACTTCTTTTCAACTCCCCTCACTTCCTTTCACCTACCCTCCCTTTCTTTGACCTTCCCTCACTTCCTTTCACATTCTCTCACTTACTTTCACCTCCCCTTATCTCCTTTCGCCTCCCCTCACTTCCTTTCACCTCCCCTCACTTCATTTCACCTTCATTCACTTTATTTCCTCTTTCCTCACTTCCTTTCACCTCCCCTAACTTCCTTTAACGTCCCCTCACTTTCTTTCATCTCCCCTTATTTCATTTCATCACCCCTCACTTCCTTTCACCTCCCCTCATTTCCTTTCACCTCCCCTCATTTCCTTTCACCTCCCCTCGCTTCCTCTTACCTCCCCTATCTTTCTTTCGCCTCCCCTCACTTCCTTTCACCTCCCCTCACTTCATTTCAACTCCCCTCATTTTCTTTCACCTCCCCTCGTTTCCTTTCCCCTCCCATCACTTCCTTTCATCACCCCTTACTTTCTTTCACCTCTTTCTCACTTCCATTCACCTCTTCTTACTTTCATTAACATCCCCTCACTTCAATTCAACTCCCCTCAATTCCTTTCACCTCCCTTCACTTCCTTTCACCTTTCCTCACTTCCATTCACCTTCCCTCACTTCCTTTCACATTCCCTCACTTCCTTTCACCTACTCCTAATTCCTTTAACCCCCCCTCACTTCTTTTCACCGACCCTCACTTCCTTTCACCTTTCTTTACTTCCTTTTACATTCCCTCATTTTCTTTCACCTATCTCACTTCTATTTACTTTCCCTCACTTTTCCTCAGCTCTTATCGCTTCCCCTTACCTCCCATCACTTTTCCTCTCTTCCTTTCACCTCCACTCACTTCCTTTCACCTCCCCTCACTTTATTTCAACACCCTTCACTTTATTTCATGTCCCATCGCTTCCTTTCACCTCACCTCACTTCTTTTCACCTCCCCTCACTTCTTTTCACTTCCCCTCACTTCCTTTCACCTCCTCTCTCTCTCTTCCACCTCCACTCACTTCCTTTCATCTCCCCTCACTTTATTCCGCCTCCCCTCACTTTCTTTCATCTCCCCTCGCTTCATTTCATCCACCCTCACTTCCCTTCACCTCCCCTCACTTTCTTTCAACTTCCCTGATTTCTTTTCACATTCTCTCTCTTTCATTCACCTCCCCTCATTTCCTTTCGCCTCCCCTCATTTCCTTTCACCTCCCCTCTCTTTCTTTCACCACCTCTCAGTTCCTTTCACCTCCCCTCACTTCATTTCACATACCCTCACTTTCTTTCATCTCCCCTCGCTTCCTTTTACCTCCCCTCACTTCCTTTCACCTCCCCTCACTTCCATTCACATTCTCTCACTTCCTTTTACCTCCCCTTACTTCCATTCACCTCCTCTTATTTCCTTTTACCTCCCCTCTCTTCTTTTCTCATCCCCTCACTTCCTTTCACATACCCTCACTTCCTTTCACCTCCCATCGTATCCTTTCACCTCCCTTCACTTCCTTTCACCTTCCCTTAGTTCCTTTCACCTCCCCTCACTTCCTTCCTGTAGGCGGGAGTAGGCGGGGTTTGACGGGGGCGGGCGAAAGCGGGCGGGCGAGGTAGTACGGGAGCGGGCGGGGGCGGGCAGGGGCGGACGGGTGTAGGCGGGGGCGAGCGGGGGCAAACGGGGGCGGGCGTGATCGGGCCGGGGCGGGAGGTGGCGGGCGGGGTGGGCCGGGCCAGTCGGGGGTTGGCAGGGGCGGGTGGGGGTGGGCGGTGGGTGGCGGGAGCGGGCGTTGACGGGCGGGGGCGGGCAGGGGCAGGCTGGGTCAAACGGGGGAAGGCGGGGGAGCGCAGGGCAGGCGGGGGTAGGCGTGGGCAGGCGGGGGCAGGCGGGGCAGGCTGGGGCAGGCGGGGGCAGGCGGGGGAAGGCGGTGGCAGGCAGGGGCAGGCGTGGGCCGGCAGGGGCAGGCGGGGGCAGGCGGGGGCTGGCGGGGGCAGGCGTGGGCAGGCGGGGGCAGGCGGGTTCAGGCGGCGCTGGCTAGGGCAGGCGGGGTCAGGCAGGGGCAGGCAGAGCTGGCAGGGGCACGTGGGGGCGATCGGAGGCAGATGGGGGCGGGCGGCGGAAGGCGAGGGCGGTCGGTGGTGGGCGGGGGATGGCTTGGGTGGTCGAGGGGGGGCTGTGGCGGGAGTGGGATGGCGGGGACTATATTCTATACGTCTATCTTGACAATCAAAGTCCTAAATTCTTCTTTCTCGCGTTTTCTCCCGTGTTATTGGTCTTTCTTGGAAATCCAACTCGTTCTTTCTTCTTTCGTTCGCTTTCTCCCATGTTTTTGGTCTTCCTTGGAAATCAAACTCGTTCTTTCTTCTTTTTCGCGTGTTCTCTCGTATTATCGGTCTTTTTTGGCCATCGAACTCAATTATCCTTCTTTCTCCCGTTTTCTATGGATTTATTGGTCCTTCTTGGCGATCAAAATCATTCATTTATTTTTCGCGTTTTCTACAGTATTATTGGTCTTCCTTGGAAATCCAACTCGTTCTTTCTTCTTTCGTTCGCTTTCTCCCATGTTTTTGGTCTTCCTTGGCGATCAATCTCGTTCATTCTCCTTTCTCGCGTTTTCTTTCGTGTCATCGGTCTTCCTTGGCGATCAACCACAATTATCGTTCTTTCTGCCGATTTCTCTGGTTCTATCGGTCTTTCTTGTAAATCAAACTCGTTCTTTCTTCTTTTTTTGTTTTTTTTTCGTGTTTTCGGTCTTCCATTGCGATCAAAATCGTCCATTCTCCTTTTTCGCGTTTTATCACGTGTAATCGGCCTTCCTTGGCGAAAGAACTCAATTATTCAGGCGGGGGCACGCGGGGGCAGGCAAGGGCAGGCGGGGGCAGGTGAAGGCAGGCGAGAACAGGCGGGGGCGGGTGGAGGCGGGCGTGGGCGGGCGTGGGCGTGCGGGGGCAGGCAGGGGCAGGCTTGGGCCGGCAGTGGCAGGCGGGGGCAGGCGGGGGCAGGCGTGGGCAGGCGGAGGCAGGCGGGGGCAGGCGGGTTCAGGCGGGGCTGGCTAGGGCAGGCGGGGTCAGGCAGGAGTAGGTAGAGCTGGCAGGGGCACGTGGGGGCGATCGGGGGCAGATGGGGGCGGGCGGCGGAAGGCGAGGGCGGTCGGTGGTGGGCGGGGGAGGGCTTGGGTGGTCGAGGGCGGGCTGTGGCGTGAGTGGGATGGCGGGGACTCTATTCTATCCGACAATCTTGACGATCAAACTCCTTAATTCTTCTTTCTCGCGTTTTCTCCCGTGTTATTCGTCTTCCTTGGAAATCAAACTCGTTCTTTCTTCTTTCTCGCGTTTTCTCCCGTATTATGGTCTTCCTTGGTGATCAAACTCAATTATCCTTCGTTCTCCCCGTTTTCTATGGTTTTATCGTTCTTTCTTGTAGATCAAACACCTTCATTTTCCTTTCTCGCGTTTTCTTCTGTGTTATTGGTCTTCTTTGAAAATCAAACTAGTACTTTCTTTTTTCTCGCGTTTTCTCCCGTGTTATCGGTCTTCTTTGGCGATTAAACTCAATTATCCTTCTTTCTCCCATTTTCTCTCTGTTTTATTGGTCTATCTTGACGATCAAACTCCTTCATTTTTTTCTCGCGTTTTCTCCCCATTTATTTTTCTTCCTTGGAAATCAAACTCGTTTTTTTTTCTTTCTCGCGTATTCTCCCGTATTATCGGTCTTCCTTGGCGATCAAACTCAATTATCCATCTTTCTCCCGTTTTCTCTGTTATTATCGGAACTTCTTGTCAATCAAACACCTTCATTCTTCTTTCTCGCCATTTCTCCTGAGTTATTGGTCTTCCTTGGAAATCGAACTCTTTCTTTCTTGTTTTTCGCGTTTTCTCCCGTATTATCGGTCTTCCTTGGTGATCAAACTCAATTATCCTTCTTTCTCCCGTTTTCTCTCTGTTTATTCGGTCTATCTTTACGATCAAACTCCTTCATTCTTCTTTCTCCCGTTTTCTCCTGTGTTATTGGTCTTCCATGGAAACAAACTCGTTCTTTCTTGTTTTTCGCGTTTTCTCCCCTGTCATCGGTCTTCCTTGGTGATCAAACTCAATTATCCTTCTTTCTCCCGTTTTCTCTGGTTTTATCGGTCTTTCTTGGAAATAAAACACCTTCATTCTTCTTTCTCGCGTTTTCTCCCGTGTTATTGGTCTTCCTTGGTGATCAAACTCCTTCATTCTTCTTTTTCGCGTTTTCTCCCGTACTATGGGTCTTCCTTGGCCATAAAACTCAATTATCATTCTTTCTCCCGTTTTCTATGGTTTTATTGGTCCTTCTTGGTGATCAAACTAATGCATTCTTATTTTACGCGTTTTCTACAGTATTTTTGGTCTTCCTTGGAAATCAATCTCGTTCATTCTCCTTTCTCGCGTTTTCTCCCCTGTCATCGGTCTTCCTTGGAGATCAAACTCAATTATCGTTCTTTCTGCCGATTTCACTGGTTCTATCGGTCTTTCTTGGAAATAAAACTCGTTCTTTCTTCTTTCTCGCGTTTTCTCCCGTATTATGGTCTTCCTTGGTGATCAAACTCAATAATCCTTCGTTCTCCCGTTTTTCATGGTTTTATTGGTCTTTCTTGGAGATTAAACTCCTTCATTCTTCTTTTACGCGTTTTCTCCCGTGTTATTGGTCCTTCTTGGAAATCAAACTCGTTCTTTCTTCTTTCTCGCATTTTCTCCCGTGTTATCGGTCTTCCTCTGCGATCAAATTCAATTATCCATCTTTCTCCCCGATTTCTCTGGTTTTATCGGTCTTTGTTGGCGATCAAACTCAATCATTCTTCCTTCTAGCGTTTTCCACCGTTTTATTGGTCTTCCTTGGAAATCAAACTCGTTCTTTCTACTTTTTCGCGTGTTCTCTCGTATTATCGGTCTTCCTTGGCCATGAAACACAATTATCCTTCTTTCTCCCGTGGCCGTGGCTGGAGGGAGCGTGCAAGGGCAAGAGGGGGCGGGCGGGCACGGGCGGGCATAAGCGTAAAGGGGCGGGCGGGGCAGGCGGGTGTAGGAAGGAGCAGGCGGGGGCAGGCGGGAGCAGGCGGTGGCAGGAAGAGGCAGGCGGGGAAGGCGGAGGCGGGGCGAGCGGGGGCGGGAGAGGCGGGCGGGGCGGGCTGGAGCGGGCGTGGGCGGGCGGTGGCGGCCAGTGGCGGGCTGGGGCGGGCAAAGGCGGGCGGTGTCTGGCGGGGGGAGGGCGGGCGGGAGCGGGCAGGGGCGGGCTGGGGCAGGCGGGCGTAGGCGGGGGCAGGGGGAAGCAGGCGGAATCAGGCGGAGGCCGGCGGAGACAGGCGGGGGCGGGCGCGGGCGGGCGGGGGCGGGCGCGGGCGGGCGGGGCCGGGCGGCCGGGGGCGTGCGGGCGGAATCGGGCGGGGTAAGGCGGGGCTGGCTGTGGCAGGTAGGGCGGCCTGGGGCGGGCGGGCTTGGGCGGACGCGAGCGGGCGGGGGTTGCGGGGGCGGGCAGGGGCGAACGGGTGTAGGCGGGGGCGTACGAGGGCGGGCGGGGGTGGGCAGGGGCGGACGGGTGTAGGCGGGATTGGGCGGGGTTGGACGGTGGCGGGCGAAAGCGGGCGGGCGAGGGAGTACGGGAGCGGGCGGGGGCGGGCAGGGGCGGGCGGGTGTAGGCGGGGGCGAGGGGGGGCAAACGGGGGGCGAGCGTGATCGGGCCGGGGCGGGAGGTGGCGGGCGGGGTGGGCTTGGCCGGTCGGGGGTTGGCGGGGGGCGGGTGGGGGTGGTCGGTGGGTGGCAGGGGCGGGCGTTGACGGGCGGGGGCGGGCAGGGGCAGGCTGGGTCAAACGGGGGAAGGCGGGGGAGCGCAGGGCAGGCGGGGGCAGGCGTGGGCTGGCGGGGGCAGGCGTGGGCAGGCGGGGGCAGGCGGGGCAGGCTGGGGCAGGCGGGGGCAGGCGGGGGAAGGCGGGGGCAGGCAGAGGCAGGCGTTGGCCGGCAGGGGCAGGCGGGGCCAGGCAGGGCAGAATGGGGCAGGCGGGGGCAGGTTTGGGCAGGCGGAGGCAGGCGGGGGCAGCCGGGTTCAGGCGGCGCTGGCTAGGGCAGGCGGGGTCATTCAGGGGCAGGCAGAGCTGGCAGGGGCACGTGGGGGCGATCGGGGGCAGATGGGGGCGGGCGGCGGAAGGCGAGGGCGGACATTGGTGGGCGGCGGAGGGCTTGGGTGGTCGAGGGCGGGCTGTGGCGGGAGTGGGATGCCGGGGACTCTATTCTATCCGTCTATCTTGACGATCAAACTCCTTAATTCTTCTTTCTCGCGTTTTCTCCCGTATTCTGGTCTTCCTTGGTGATCAAACTCAATTATCCTTCGTTCTCCCCGTTTTCTATGGTTTTATTGGTCTTCCTTGGTGATCAAACTCCTTCATTCTTCTTTTTCGCGTTTTCTCCCGTACTATGGGTCTTCCTTGGCCATAAAACTCAATTATCATTCTTTCTCCCGTTTTCTATGGTTTTATTGGTCCTTCTTGGCGATCAAACTCATTCACTCTTTTTTTACGCGTTTTCAACAGTATTTTTGGTCTTCCTTGGAAATCAAACTCGTTCTTTCTTCTTTCGTTCGCTTTCTCCCATGTTTTTGGTCTACCTTGGCTATGAAGCTCGTTCATTCTCCTTTCTCGCGTTTTCTCCCGTGTCATCGGTCTTCCTTGGAGATCAAACTCAATTATCGTTCTTTCTGCCGATTTCACTGGTTCTATCGGTCTTTCTTGGAAATAAAACTCTTTCTTTCTTCTTTCTCGCGTTTTCTCCCGTATTATGGTCTTCCTTGGCGATTAAACTCAATTATTCTTCTTTCTCCCATTTTCTCTCTGTTTTACTGGTATATCTTGACGATCAAACTCCTTCATTTTTTTCTCGCGTTTTCTCCCGTGTTATTGGTCTTCCTTGGAAATCAAACCTGTTTTTTTTCTTTCTCGCGTATTCTCCCGTATTATCGGTCTTCCTTGGCGATCAAACTCAATTATCCATCTTTCTCCCGTTTTCTCTGTTATTATCGGTCTTTGTTGGCGATCAAACTCAATCATTCTTCCTTCTAGCTTTTTCCACCGTTTTATTGGTCTTCCTTTGAAATCAAACACTTTCTTTCTTCTTTTTCGCGTATTCTCCCGTATTATCGGTCTTCCTTGGCCATCAAACTCAATTATCCTTCTTTCTCCCGTTTTCTATGGTTTTATTGGTCCTTCTTGGCGATCAAACTCATTCATTCTTTTTTTCGCGTTTTCTACAGTATTATTGTTCTTCCTTGGAAATCCAACTCGTTCTTTCTTCTTTCGTTCGCTTTCTCCCATGTTTTTGGTCTTCCTTGGCGATCAATCTCGTTCATTCTCCTTTATCGCGTTTTCTTCCGTGTCATCGGTCTTCCTAGGCGATCAAACACATTTATCGTTCTTTCTGCCGATTTCTCTGGTTCTATCGGTCTTTCTTGTAAATCAAACTCGTTCTTTGTTCTTTCTTTTTTTTTTTTTCGTGTTTTCGGTCTTCCATTGCGATCAAAATCGTTCATTCTCCTTTTTCGCGTTTTCTCACGTGTCATCGGCCTTCCTTGGCGATACAACTCAATTATTCAGGCGGGGGCAAGCGGGGGCAGGCAAGGGCAGGCGGGGGCAGGTGGGGGCAGGCGAGGGCAGGCGGGGGAGGGCGGAGGCGGGCGTGGGCGGGCGGGGGCGAGCGGGGGCGGGCGGGGGTGGGCGGGGCCGGGCGGGGGATGGCGGAGGGGGGCAGAGGCTGGCGTGGGCGGGAGGGAGCGTGCGAGGGCAAGAGGGGGCGGGCGGGCACGTGCGGGCGGGGGCGTAAAGGTGCGGGCGAGGCAGGCGGGTGTAGGAAGGAGCAGGCGGGGGCAGGCGGGAGCAGGCGGTGGCAGGAAGAGGCAGGCGGGGAAGGCGGAGGCGGGGCGAGCGGGGGCGGGAGGGGCGGGCGGGGGCCGGCGTGGGCGGGCGGTGGCTGCCAGTGGCGGGCTGGGGCGGGCAAAAGCGGGCGGTGTCTGGCGGGGGAGGGCGGGCGGGAGCGGGCAGGGGCGGGCTGGGGCAGGCGAGCGTAAGCGGGGGCAGGGGGAAGCAGGCGGAAGCAGGCGGAGGGAGGCGGAGGCAGGCGGGGGCGGGCGGGGGCGGGCGCGGGCGGGCGGGGCCGGGCGGGCGGTGGCGTGCGGGCGGAAGCGGGCGGGGTAAGGCGGTGCTGGCTGTGGCAGGTAGGGCGGGCTGGGGCGGGCGGGCTTGGGCGGACGCGAGCGGGCGGGGGTTGCGGGGGCGGACGGGTGTAGGCGGGAGTTGGCGGGGTTTGACGGGGGCGGGCGAAAGCGGGCGGGCGAGGGAGTACGGGAGCGGGTGGGGGCGGGCAGGGGCGGACGGGTGTATTCGGGGGCGAGCGGGGGCAAACGGGGGCGGGCGTGATCTGGCCGGGGCGGGAGGTGGCGGGCGGGGTGGGCTGGGCCGGTCGGGGGTTGGCAGGGGCGGGTGCGGGTGGGCGGTTGGTGGCGAGGGAGGGCGTTGACGGGCGGGAGCGGGCAGGGGCAGGCTGGGTCAAACGGGGGAAGGCGGGGGGAGCGCAGGGCAGACGGGGGCAGGCGTGGGCAGGCGGGGGCAGGCGGGGCTGGCTGGGGCAGGCGGGGGGAGGCGAGGGAATGCGGGGGCAGGCAGGGGCAGGCGGGGGCCGGCAGGGGCAGGCGGAAGCAGGCGGGGGCAGGCGGGGGCCGGCGAGGGCAGGCGGAGGCAGGCGGTGGCATGCGGGTTCAGGCGGCGCTGGCTAGGGCAGGCGGGGTCAGGCAGGGGCAGGCAGAGCTGGCAGGGGCACGTGGGGCGATCGGGGGCAGATAGGGGCGGGCGGCGGAATGCGAGGGCGGTCGGTGGTGGGCGGGGGAGGGCTTGGGTGGTCGAGGGCGGGCTGTGGCGGAAGTGGGATGGCGGGGACTCTATTCTATCCGTCTATCTTGACAATCAAACTCCTTAATTCTTCTTTCTTGCGTTTTCTCCCGTGTTATTGGTCTTCCTTTGAAATCAAACTCAATTATCTATCTTTCTCCCGTTTTCTCTGTTTTTATCGTTCTTTCTTTTAGATCAAACTCCTTCATTTTTCTTTCTCGCGTTTTCTCCTGTGTTATTGATCTTCTTTGAAAATCAAACTCGTACATTCTTATTTCTCGCAATTTCTCCCGTGTTATCGGTCTTCCTTGGCGATTAAACTCAATTATCCTTCTTTCTCCCATTTTCTCTCTGTTTTATTGGTATATCTTGACGATCAAACTTCTTCATTTTTTTTCTCGCGTTTTCTCCCGTGTTATTTTTCTTCCTTGGAAATCAAACTCGTTTTTTTTTCTTTCTCGCGTATTCTCCCGTATTATCGGTCTTCCTTGGCGATCAAACTCAATTATCCATCTTTCTCCCGTTTTCTCTGTTATTATCGGAACTTCTTGTCAATCAAACACCTTCATTCTTCTTTCTCGCCTTTTCTCCCGAGTTATTGGTCTTCCTTGGAATTCAAACTCTTTCTTTCTCCTTTCTCCCGTTTTCTATGGTTTTATTGGTCCTTCTTGGCGATCAAACTCATTCATTCTTTTTTTCGCGTTTTCTACAGTATTATTGGTCTCCCTTGGAAATCAAACTCGTTCTTTCTTCTTTCGTTCGCTTTCTCCCATGTTTTTGGTCTTCCTTGGCGATCAATCTCGTTCGTTCTCCTTTCTCGCCTTTTCTTCCGTGTCATCAGACTTCCTTGGCGATCAAACACAATTATCGTTCTTTCTGCCGATTTCTCTGGTTCTATCGGTATTTCTTGTAAATCAAACTCGTTCTTTCTTCTTTCTTTGTTTTTTTTTTCGTGTTTTCGGTCTTCCGTTGCGATCAAAATCGTTCATTCGCCTATTTCGCGTTTTCTCACGTGTCATCGGCCTTCCTTGACGATAGAACTCAATTATTCAGGCGGGGGCAAGCGGGGGCAAACAAGGGCAGGCGGAGGCAAGCGGGGACAGGTGGGGGCAGGCGAGGGCAAGCGGGGGCGGGCGGAGGCGGGCGTGGGCGGGCGTGGGCGTGCGGGGGCGAGCGAGGGCGGGCTGGGGAGGGCGGGGGCGGGCGGGGGAATGCGGGGGCGGGCAGGGGTGGGCGGGGGCGGGCGTGGGCGGTCGGGGGCGGGCGGGAGCTTGCGAGGGCAGCAGGGGGCGGGCGGGCACGGGCGTCCGGGGGCGTGAAGGGGCGGGCGGGGCAGGCGGGTGTAGGAAGGAGCGGGCGGGGGCAGGCGGGAGCAGGCTGGTGGCAGGAAGGATGAGGCGGGGAAGGCGGAGGCGGGGCGAGCGGGGACGAGCGGGGGCGGGAGGTGGCTGGCGGGGGGCGTGCTGTGGCAGGAAGTGGCGGGCGGTGGCGGGCGTGGGCGGGCAAAGGCGGGCGGTGTCTGGCGGGGACAGGCGGGCGTAGGCGGGGGCAGGGGGAAGCAGGCGGAGGCAGGCGGGGCCGGGCGGGGCCGGGCGGGCGGTGGCGTGCGGGCGGGGAGCGTGCGGGCGGGGGCGTGCGGGCGGGGGCGTGCGGGCGCGAAGCGTGCGGGGTAAGGCGGGGCTGGCTGTGGCAGGTAGGGCGGGCTGTGGCGGGCGGGCTTGGGCGGACGCGAGCGAGCGGGGGTTGCGGGGGGTGGGCAGGGGGCGAACGGGTGTAGGCGGGGGCGGACGAGGGCGGGCGGGGGCGGGCAGGGGCGGACGGGTGTAGGCGGGAGCGGGCAGGGGTGGACGGGGGCGGGCGAAAGCGGGCGGGCGAGGGGAGTACTGGAGCGGGCGGGGGCGGGCAGGGGCGGATGGGTGTAGGCGGGGGCGAGCGGGGGCGAACGGGGGCGGGCGTGATCGGGCCGGGGCGGGAGGTGGCGGGCGGGGTGGGCCGGGCCGGTCGGGTTTTGGCGGGGGCGGGTGGGGGGTGGGCGGTGGATGGCGGGGGCGGGCGAGGGCAGGCTGGGTCAAACGGAAGAATGCGGGGGAGCGCAGGGCAGGCGGGGGCAGGCGGGGGGCAGGCTAGGGCAGGCAAGGGAAGGCGGGGGCAGGAAGGGGCAGGCAGGTGCAGGTGTGGGCCGGCAGGGGCAGGCGGGGGCAGGCGGGAGCAGGCGGAGGCAGGCAGGGCAGGCGGGGGCAGGCGAGGGCAGGCGGAGGCAGGCGGGGGCAGGCGGGTTCAGGCGGGGCTGCCTTGGGCAGGCGGGGTCTTTCTTCTTTTTTGCGTGTTCTCCTTGGCCATCAAACTCAATTATCCTTCTTTCTCCCGTTTTCTATGGTTTTATTGGTCCCTCTTGGTGATCAAACTCATTCATTCTTTTTTTCGCGTTTTTTACAGTATTTTTGGTCTTCCTTGGAAATCCAACTCGTTCTTTCTTCTTTCTCGCGTATTCTCCCGTATTATGGTCTTCCTTGGTGATCAATCTCGTTCTTTCTTCTTTCTCGCGTTTTCTCCCGTATTATCGTTCTTCTTTGGCCACCAACTCAATTATCCTTTTTTCTCCCGTTTTCAATGGCTTTATTGGTCCTTCTTGGCGATCAAACTCATTCTTTTTTTTTCGCGTTTTCTACAGTATTATTGGTCTTCCTTGGAAATCCAACTCGTTCTTTCTTCTTTCGATCGCTTTCTCCCATGTTTTTGGTCTTCCTTGGCGATCAATCTCGTTCATTCTCCTTTCTCGCGTTTTCTTTCGTGTCATCGGTCTTCCTTGGAGATCAAACTCAATTATCGTTCTTTCTGCCGATTTTACTGGTTCTATCGGTCATTCTTGGAAATAAAACTCGTTCTTTCTTCTTTCTCGCCTTTTAACCCGTATTAAGGTCTTCCTTGGTATCAAACTCAATAATCCTTCGTTCTCGCGTTTTTCATGGTTTTTATTGGTCTTTCTTGGTGATCAAACTCCTTCATTCTTCTTTTACTCGTTTTCTCCCGTGTTATTGGTCTTTCTTGGAAATCAAACTCGTTCTTTCTTCTTTCTTGGATTTTCTCCCGTGTTATCGGTCTTCCTCTACGATCAAATTCAATTATCCATCTTTCTCCCGATTTCTCTGGGTTTTATCGGTCTTTGTTGGCGATCAAACTCAATCATTCTTCCTTCTAGCGTTTTCCACCGTGTTATTGGTCTTCCTTGGAAATCAAACTCGTTCTTTCTTCTTTTTTGCGTGTTCTCCCGTATTATCGGTCTTCCTTGGCCATCAAACTCAATTATCCTTCTTTCTCCCGTTTTATATGGATTTATTGGTCCTTCTTGGCGATCAAACTCATTCATTTATTTTTTCGCGTTTTCTACAGTGTTATTGGTCTTCCTTGGAAATCCAACTCGTTCTTTCTTCTTTCGTTCGCTTTCTCCCATGTTTTTGGTCTTCCTTGGCGATCAATCTCGTTCATTCTCCTTTCTCGCGTTTTCTTTCGTGTCATCGGTCTTCCTTGGCGATCAAACACAATTATCGTTCTTTCTGCCGATTTCTCTGGTTATATCGGTCCTTTCTTGTAAATCAAACTCGTTTATTTCTTCTTTCTTTGTTTTTTTTTCGTGTTTTCGGTCTTACATTGCGATCAAAATCGTTCATTCTCCTTTTTCGCGTTTTCTCACGTTTAATCGGCCTTCCTTGGCGATAGAACTCAATTATTCAGGCGGGGGCAAGCGGGGGCAGGCAAGGGCATGCGGGGGGCAGGTGGGGGCAGGCGAGAACAGGCGGGGGCGGTCGGAGGCGAGCGTGGGGCGGGCGTGGGCGGTGCGGGGGCGAGCGGGGGGCTGGCGGGGGGCGGGCGGGGGATGGCGGGGGCGGGCAGGGGCGGGCGAGGGCGGGCGGGGGCGGGCGGAGGGCGGGCGGGGGCGGGCAAGAGCGTGCGAGGGCTGGAGGGGGCGGGCGGGCACGGGCGGGCGGGGGCGTAAAGGGGCGGGCGGGGCAGGCGGGTGTAGGAAAGAGAAGGCGGGGGGCAGGCGGGAGCAGGCGGTGGCAAGAAGAAGGAGGCGGGGAAGGCGGAGGCGGGTCGAGCGGGGGGCGGGAGGGGGAGGGCGGGGCGGGGGGGGGGCGGGCGTGGTCGGGCGGTGTCTGGCGGGGGAGGGCGGGCGGGAGCGGGCAGGGGCGGGCTGGGGCAGGCGGGCGTAGGCGGGGCAGGAGGAAGCAGGGCGGAAGAAGGCGGAGGCAGGCGGAGGCAAGCGGGGAGCGGGCCTGGGCGGGGCGGGCCCGGGTGGGCGGGGGCGTGCGGGCGGAAGCGGGGCGGGGTAAGGCGGGGCTGGCTGTGGCAGGTAGGGCGGGCTGGGGTGGGGAGGCTTGGGCGGACGCGAGCGGGCGGGTGTTTGCGGGGAAAGGCAGGGGCGAACGGGTGTAGGCGGGGGCAGACGAGGGCGGGCGGGGGCGGGCAGGGGCGGACGGGAGCAGGCGGGGGCAGGCTGGGGAAGGTGGGGGCAGGCGGGGGAAGGCGGGGGCAGGCAAAGGCAGGCAGGGGCAGGCTTGGGCCGGCAGGGCCAGGCGGGGGCAGGCGGGGGCAGGCGGGGGCAGGCGGGGGGCAGGCGGGGGCCAGGCGTGGGCAAGCGGAGGAAGGCGGCGGGGCAGGCGGGTTCAGGCGGGGCTGGCTTGGGCAGGCGGGGTCAGGCAGGGGCATGTAGAGCTGGCAGGGGCACGTGGGGGGCGATCGGGGGCAGATGGGGGCGGGCGGCGGAAGGCGAGGGGCGGTCGGTGGTGGGGCGGGGGAGGGCTTGGGTGGTCGAGGGCGGGCTGTGGCGTGAGTGGGATGGCGGGGACTCTATTCTATCCGACTATCTTGACGATCAAACTCCTTAATTCTTCTTTCTCGCGTTTTCTCCCGTGTTATTCGTCTTCCTTGGAAATCAAACTCGTTCTTTCTTCTTTCTCGCGTTTTCTCCCGTATTATGGTCTTCCTTGGTGATCAAACTCAATTATCCTTCGTTCTCCCGTTTTCTATAGTTTTATTGTTCTTTCTTGTAGATCAAACTCCTTCATTTTTCTTTCTCGCGTTTTTCTTCTGTGTTATTGGTCTTCTTTGAAAATCAAACTAGTACTTTCTTCTTTCTCGCGTTTTCTCCCGTGTTATCGGTCTTCTTTGGCGATTAAACTCAATTATCCTTCTTTCTCCCATTTTCTCTCTGTTTTATTGGTCTATCATGACGATCAAACTCCTTCATTTTTTTCTCGCGTTTTTCTCCCCATTTATTTTTCTTCCTTGGAAATCCAACTCGTTCTTTCTTCTTTCGATCGCTTTCTCCCATGTTTTTGGTCTTCCTTGGCGATCAATCTCGTTCATTCTCCTTTCTCGCGTTTTCTTTCGTGTCATCGGTCTTCCTTGGAGATCAAACTCAATTATCGTTCTTTCTGCCGATTTTACTGGTTCTATCGGTCATTCTTGGAAATAAAACTCGTTCTTTCTTCTTTCTCGCCTTTTAACCCGTATTAAGGTCTTCCTTGGTATCAAACTCAATAATCCTTCGTTCTCGCGTTTTTTCATGGTTTTATTGGTCTTTCTTGGTGTTCAAACTCCTTCATTCTTCTTTTACTCGTTTTCTCCCGTGTTATTGGTCTTTCTTGGAAATCAAACTCGTTCTTTCTTCTTTCGTTCGCTTTCTCCCATGTTTTTGGTCTTCCTTGGCGATCAATCTCGTTCATTCTCCTTTCTCGCGTTTTCTTTCGTGTCATCGGTCTTCCTTGGCGATCAAACACAATTATCGTTCTTTCTGCCGATTTCTCTGGTTATATCGGTCTTTCTTGTAAATCAAACTCGTTCTTTCTTCTTTCTTTGTTTTTTTTTTCGTGTTTTCGGTCTTACATTGCGATCAAAATCGTTCATTCTCCTTTTTCGCGTTTTCTCACGTTTAATCGGCCTTCCTTGGCGATAGAACTCAATTATTCAGGCGGGGGCAAGCGGGGGCAGGCAAGGGCATGCGGGGGCAGGTGGAAGCAGGCGAGAAACAGGCGGGGGCGGTCGGAGGCGAGCGTGGGGCGGGGCGTGGGCGTGCGGGGGCGAGCGGGGGCTGGCGGGGGCGGGCGGGGGATGGCGGGGGCGGGCAGGGGCGGGCGAGGGCGGGCGGGGGCGGGCGAGGGGCGGGCGAGGCGGGCGGGGGGCGGGCAAGAGCGTGCGAGGGCTGGAGGGGGCGGGCGGGCACGGGCGGGCGGGGGGCGTAAAGGGGCGGGGGGCAGGCGGGTGTAGGAAAGAGAAGGCGGGGGCAGGCGGGAGCAGGCTGGTGGCAGGAAGAAGGAGGCGGGGAAGGCGGAGGCGGGTCGAGCGGGGGCGGGAGGGGAGGGCGGGGGCGGGGGGGGGCGGGCGTGGTCGGGCGGTTGTCAGGCGGGGGGAGGGCGGGCGGGGAGCGGGCAGGGGGCGGGGCTGGGGCAGGCGGGCGTAGGCGGGGCAGGAGGAAGCAGGCGGAAGAAGGCGGAGGCAGGAAGAGGCAAGCGGGAGCGGGCCTGGGCGGGCGGGCCCGGGTGGGCGGGGGCGTGCGGGCGGAAGCGGGCGGGGGTAAGGCGGGGCTGGCTGTGGCAGGTAGGGCGGGCTGGGGGTGGGGGGGCTTGGGCGGACGCGAGCGGGCGGGTGTTGCGGGGAAAGGCAGGGGCGAATGGGTGTAGGCGGGGGCAGACGAGGGCGGGCGGGGGCGGGCAGGGGCGGACGGGAGCAGGCGGGGGGCAGGCTGGGGCAGGTGGGGGCAGGCGGGGGAAGGCGGGGGGCAGGCAAAGGCAGGCAGGGGCAGGCTTGGGCCGGCAGGGGCAGGCGGGGGCAGGCGGGGGGGCAGGCGGGGGCAGGCGGGGGGCAGGCGTGGGCAAGCGGAGGAAGGCGGGGGCAGGCGGGTTCAGGCGGGGCTGGCTAGGGCAGGCGGGGTCAGGCAGGGGCATGTAGAGCTGGCAGGGGCACGTGGGGGCGATCGGGGGCAGATGGGGGCGGGCGGCGGAAGGCGAGGGCGGTCGGTGGTGGGCGGGGGAGGGCTTGGGTGGTCGAGGGCGGGCTGTGGCGTGAGTGGGATGGCGGGGACTCTATTCTATCCGACTATCTTGACGATCAAACTCCTTAATTCTTCTTTCTCGCGTTTTCTCCCGTGTTATTCGTCTTCCTTGGAAATCAAACTCGTTCTTTCTTCTTTCTCGCGTTTTCTCCCGTATTATGGTCTTCCTTGGTGATCAAACTCAATTATCCTTCGTTCTCCCGTTTTCTATAGTTTTATTGTTCTTTCTTGTAGATCAAACTCCTTCATTTTTCTTTCTCGCGTTTTCTTCTGTGTTATTGGTCTTCTTTGAAAATCAAACTAGTACTTTCTTCTTTCTCGCGTTTTCTCCCGTGTTATCGGTCTTCTTTGGCGATTAAACTCAATTATCCTTCTTTCTCCCATTTTCTCTCTGTTTTATTGGTCTATCATGACGATCAAACTCCTTCATTTTTTTCTCGCGTTTTCTCCCCATTTATTTTTCTTCCTTGGAAATCAAACTCGTTTTTTTTTCTTTCTCGCGTATTCTCCCGTATTATCGGTCTTCCTTGGCGATCAAACTCAATTATCCATCTTTCTCCCGTTTTCTCTGTTATTATCGGAACTTCTTGTCAATCAAACACCTTCATTCTTCTTTCTCGCCATTTCTCCTGAGTTATTGGTCTTCCTTGGAAATCGAACTCTTTCTTTCTTGTTTTTCGCGTTTTCTCCCGTATTATCGGTCTTCCGTGGTGATCAAACTCAATTATCCTTCTTTCTCCCGTTTTCTCTCTGTTTATTCGGTCTATCTTTACGATCAAACTCCTTCATTCTTCTTTCTCCCGTTTTCTCCTGTGTTATTGGTCTTCCATGGAAACAAACTCGTTCTTTCTTGTTTTTCGCGTTTTCTCCCGTATTATCGATCTTCCTTGGTGATCAAACTCAATTATCCTTCTTTCTCCCGTTTTCTCTGGTTTTATCGGTCTTTCTTGGCGATCAAACACCTTCATTCTTCTTTCTCGCGTTTTCTCCCGTGTTATTGGTCTTCCTTGGTGATCAAACTCCTTCATTCTTCTTTTTCGCGTTTTCTCCCGTACTATGGGTCTTCCTTGGCCATAAAACTCAATTATCATTCTTTCTCCCGTTTTCTATGGTTTTATTGGTCCTTCTTGGCGATCAAACTCATTCACTCTTTTTTTACGCGTTTTCAACAGTATTTTTGGTCTTCCTTGGAAATCAAACTCGTTCTTTCTTCTTTCGTTCGCTTTCTCCCATGTTTTTGGTCTACCTTGGCTATGAATCTCGTTCTTTCTTCTTTCTCGCGTTTTCTCCCGTATTATGGTCTTCCTTGGTGATCAAACTCAATTATCCTTCGTTCTCCCGTTTTCTATGGTTTTATTGGTCTTCCTTGGTGATCAAACTCCTTCATTCTTCTTTTTCGCGTTTTCTCCCGTACTATGGGTCTTCCTTGGCCATAAAACTCAATTATCATTCTTTCTCCCGTTTTCTATGGTTTTAATGGTCCTTCTTGGCGATCAAACTAATGCATTCTTATTTTACGCGTTTTCTACAGTATTTTTGGTCTTCCTTGGAAATCAATCTCGTTCATTCTCCTTTCTCGCGTTTTCTCCCCTGTCATCGGTCTTCCTTGGATATCAAACTCAATTATCGTTCTTTCTGCCGATTTCACTGGTTCTATCGGTCTTTCTTGGAATTAAAACACGTTCTTTCTTCTTTCTCGCGTTTTCTCCCGTATTATGGTCTTCCTTGGTGATCAAACTCAATAATCCTTCGTTCTCCCGTGGCCGTGGCTGGAGGGAGCGTGCAAGGGCAAGAGGGGGCGGGCGGGCACGGGCGGGCATATGCGTAAAGGGGCGGGCGGGGCAGGCGGGTGTAGGAAGGAGCAGGCGGGGGCAGGCGGGAGCAGGCGGTGGCAGGAAGAGGCAGGCGGGGAAGGCGGAGGCGGGGCGAGCGGGGGCGGGAGAGGCGGGCGGGGCGGGCGGGAGCGGGCGGTGGCGGCCAGTGGCGGGCTGGGGCGGGCAAAGGCGGGCGGTGTCTGGCGGGGGAGGGCGGGCGGGAGCGGGCAGGGGCGGGCTGGGGCAGGCGGGCGTAGGCGGGGGCAGGGGGAAGCAGGCGGAATCAGGCGGAGGTAGGCGGAGGCAGGCGGGGGCGGGCGCGGGCATGCGGGGGGCGGGCGCGGGCGGGCGGGGCCGGGCGGCCGGTGGCGTGCAGGCGGAATCGGGCGGGGTAAGGCGGGGCTGGCTGTGGCAGGTAGGGCGGCCTGGGGCGGGCGGGCTTGGGCGGACGCGAGCGGGCGGGGGTTGCGGGGGCGGGCAGGGGCGAACGGGTGTAGGCGGGGGCGTACGAGGGCGGGCGGGGGTGGGCAGGGGCGGACGGGTGTAGGCGGGATTGGGCGGGGTTGGACGGTGGCGGGCGAAAGCGGGCGGGCGAGGGAGTACGGGAGCGGGCGGGGGCGGGCAGGGGCGGACGGGTGTAGGCGGGGGCGAGGGGGGCAAACGGGGGCGGGCGTGATCGGGCCGGGGCGGGAGGTGGCGGGCGGGGTGGGCTTGGCCGGTCGGGGGTTGGCGGGGGCGGGTGGGGGTGGTCGGTGGGTGGCAGGGGCGGGCGTTGACGGGCGGGGGCGGGCAGGGGCAGGCTGGGTCAAACGGGGGATGGCGGGGGAGCGCAGGGCAGGCGGGGGGCAGGCGTGGGCTGGCGGGGGCAGGCGTGGGCAGGCGGGGGCAGGCGGGGGCAGGCGGGGCAGGCTGGGGCAGGCGGGGGGAGGCGGGGGAATGCGGGGGCAGGCAGGGGCAGGCAGGGGCAGGCGGGGGCCGGCAGGGGCAGGCGGGGGCAGGCGGGGGCAGGCGGGGGCTGGCGAGGGCAGGCGTGGGCAAGCGGAGGCAGGCGGTGGCATGCGGGTTCAGGCGGCGCTGGCTAGGGCAGGCGGGGTCAGGCAGGGTCAGGCAGAGCTGGCAGGGGCACGTGGGGCGATCGGGGGCAGATAGGGGCGGGCGGCGGAAGGCGAGGGCGGTCGGTGGTGGGCGGGGGAGGGCTTGGGTGGTCGAGGGCGGGCTGTGGCGGGAGTGGGATGGCGGGGACTCTATTCTATCCGTCTATCTTGACGATCAAGCTCCTTAATTCTTCTTTCTCGCGTTTTCTCCCGTATTCTGGTCTTCCTTGGTGATCAAACTCAATTATCCTTCGTTCTCCCGTTTTCTATGGTTTTGTTGGTCTTCCTTGGTGATCAAACTCCTTTATTCTTCTTTTTCGCGTTTTCTCCCGTACTATGGGTTTTCCTTGGCCATAAAACTCAATTATCATTCTTTCTCCCATTTTCTATGGTTTTATTGGTCCTCCTTGGCGATCAAACTCATTCACTCTTTTTTTACGCGTTTTCAACAGTATTTTTGGTCTTCCTTGGAAATCAAACTCGTTCTTTCTTCTTTCGTTCGCTTTCTCCCATGTTTTTGGTCTACCTTGGCTATGAATCTCGCTCATTCTCCTTTCTCGCGTTTTCTCCCGTGTCATCGGTCTTCCTTGGAGATCAAACTCAATTATCGTTCTTTCTGCCGATTTCACTGGTTCTATCGGTCTTTCTTGGAAATAAAACTCTTTCTTTCTTCTTTCTCGCGTTTTATCCCGTATTATGGTCTTCCTTGGCGATTAAACTCAATTATTCTTCTTTCTCCCATTTTCTCTCTGTTTTACTGGTATATCTTGACGATCAAACTCCTTCATTTTTTTCTCGCGTTTTCTCCCGTGTTATTGGTCTTCCTTGGAAATCAAACCTGTTTTTTTTCTTTCTCGCGTATTCTCCCGTATTATCGGTCTTCCTTGGCGATCAAACTCAATTATCCATCTTTCTCCCGTTTTCTCTGTTATTATCGGAACTTATTGTCAATCAAACACCTTCTTTCTTCTTTCTCGCCTTTTCTCCCGAGTTATTGGTCTTCCTTGGAATACAAACTCTTTCTTTCTCCTTTCTCCCGTTTTCTATGGTTTTATTGGTCCTTCTTGGCGATCAAACTCATTCATTCTTTTTTTCGCGTTTCCTACAGTATTATTGGTCTTCCTTGGGAATCCAACTCGTTCTTTCTTCTTTCGTTCGATTTCTTCCATGTTTTTGGTCTTCCTTTTCGATCAATCTCGTTCATTCTCCTTTCTCGCCTTTTCTTCCGTGTCATCAGTCTTCCTTGGCGATCAAACACAATTATCGTTCTTTCCGCCGATTTCTCTGGTTCTATCGGTATTTCTTGTAAATCAAACTCGTTCTTTCTTCTTTCTTTGTTTTTTTTTCGTGTTTTCGGTCTTCCGTTGCGATCAAAATCGTTCATTCGCCTATTTCGCGTTTTCTCACGTGTCATCGGCCTTACTTGGCGATAGAACTCAATTATTCAGGCGGGGCAAGTGGGGGCAAACAAGGGCAGGCGGGGGCAAGCGGGGACAGGTGGAAGCAGGCGAGGGCAGGCGGAGGCGGGCGGAGGCGGGCGGAGGCGGGCGTGGGCGGGCGTGGGCGAGCGTGAGCGGGCGTGGGCGGGAGGGGGCGAGCAAGGGCGGGCTGGGGAGGGCGGGGGCGGGCGGGGGGAATGCGGGGGCGGGAGGGGGCGGGCGTGGGCGGGCAGAGGCGGGCATAAGCGTGCGAGGGCAGCAGGGGGCGGGCAGGCACGGGCGGGCGGGGGCGTAAAGGGGCGGGCGGGGCAGGCGGGTGTAGGAAGGAGAAGGCGGGGGCAGGCGGGAGCAGGCGGTGGCAGGAAGGAGGAGGCAGGGAAGGCGGAGGCGGGGCGAGCGGGGACGAGCGGGGGCGGGCGGGGGCGGGCGGGGGCGGGCGGGGGCGGGCGGGGGCGGGCGGGGGCGGGCGGGGGCTGGCGGTGGCGGGAAGTGGCGGGCGGTGGCGGGCGGGGTCGGGCAAAGGCGGGCGGTGTCTGGCGGGGGCAGGCGGGCGTAGGCGGGGGCAGGGGGAAGCAGGCGGAGGCAGGCGGGGGCGGGCGGGGCCGGGCGGGCGGGGGCGTGCGGGCGGGGGCGTGCGGGCGGAAGCGGGCGGGGTAAGGCGAAGCTGGCTGTGGCAGGTAAGGCGGGCTAGGGCGGGCGGGCTTGGGCGGACGCGAGCGGGCGGGGGTTGCGGGGGTGGACAGTGGCGAACGGGTGTAGGCGGGGGCGGACGAGGGCGGGCGGGGGCGGGCAGGGGCGTGCGGGTGTACTCGGGAGCGGGCGGGGTGGACGGGGGCGGGCGAAAGCGTGCGGGCGAGGGAATACGGGAGTGGACGGGGGCGGGAAGGGGCGGACGGGTGTAGGCGAGGGCGAGCGGGGGCGAACGGGGGCGGGCGTGATCGGGCCTGGGCGGGAGGTGGCGGGCGGGGTGGGCCAGGCCGGTCGGGGGTTGGCGGGGGCGGGTGGGGTTGGGCGGTGGGTGGCAGGGGCGGGCGTTGACGGGCGGGGGCGGGCGAGGGCAGGCTGGGTCAAACGGGGGAAGGCGGGGGAGCGCAGGGCAGGCGGGGGCAGGCGGGGGCAGGCTGGGGCAGGCGGGGGCAGGCGGGGGAAGGCAGGGGCAGGCAGGGGCAGGCAGGTGCAGGTAGAGCTGGCAGGGGCACGTAGGGGCGATGGGGGGCAGATGGGGGCGGGCGGCGGAAGGCGAGGGCGGTCGGTGGTGGGCGGGGGAGGGCTTGGGTGGTCGAGGGCGGGCTATGGCGGGAGTGGGATGGCGATGACTCTATTCTTTCCGTCTATCTTGACGATCAAACTCCTTAATTCTTCTTTCTCGCGTTTTCTCCCGTGTTATTGGTCTTCCTTGGAAATCAAACTCGTTCTTTCTTCTTTCTCGCGTTTTCTCCCGTATTATGGTCTTCCTTGGTGATCAAACTCAATTATCCTTCGTTCTCCCGTTTTCTATGGTTTTATCGTTCTTTCTTGTAGATCAAACTCCTTCATTTTTCTTTCTCGCTTTTTCTTCTGTGTTATTGGTCTTCTTTGAAAATCAAACTCGTACTTTTTCTTTTTTGCGTTTTCTCCCGTGTTATCGGTCTTCCTTTGGCGATTAAACTCAATTACCTTCTTTCTCCCATTTTCTCTCTGTTTTATTGGTATATATTGACGATCAAACTCCTTCATTTTTATTCTCGCGTTTTCTCCCGTGTTATTGGTCTTCCTTGGAAATCAAACTCGTTTTTTTTCTTTCTCGCATTTTCTCCCTTGTTATCGGTCTTCCTCTGCGATCAAATTCAATTATCCATCTTTCTCCCGATTTCTCTGGTTTTATCGGTCTTTGTTGGCGATCAAACTCAATCATTCTTCCTTCTAGCTTTTTCCACCGTTTTATTGGTCTTCCTTTGAAATCAAACACTTTATTTCTTCTTTTTCGCGTATTCTCCCGTATTATCGGTCTTCCTTGGCCATCAAACTCAATTATCCTTCTTTCTCCCGTTTTCCATGGTTTTATTGGTCCTTCTTGGCGATCAAACTCATTCATTTATTTTTCGCGTTTTCTACTGTATTATTGTTCTTCCTTGGAAATCCAACTCGTTCTTTCTTCTTTCGTTCGCTTTCTCCCATGTTTTTGGTCTTCCTTGGCGATCAATCTCGTTCATTCTCCTTTATCGCGTTTTCTTCCGTGTCATCGGTCTTCCTAGGCGATCAAACACATTTATCGTTCTTTCTGCCGATTTCTCTGGTTCTATCGGTCTTTCTTGTAAATCAAACTCGTTCCTTCTTCTTTCTTTGTTTTTTTTCGTGTTTTCGGTCTTACATTGCGATCAAAATCGTTCATTCTCCTTTTTCGCGTTTTCTCACGTGTCGTCGGCCTTCCTTGGCGATACAACTCAATTATTCAGGCGGGGGCAAGCGGGGGCAGGCAAGGGCAGGCGGGGGCAGGTGGGGGCAGGCGAGGGCAGGCGGGGGCGGGCGGAGGCGGGCGTGGGCGGGCGGGGGCGAGCGGGGGTGGGCGGGGGTGGGCGGGGCCGGGCGGGGGATGGCGGAGGGGGGCAGAGGCTGGCGTGGGCGGGAGGGAGCGTGCGAGGGCAAGAGGGGGCGGGCGGGCACGTGCGGGCGGGGGCGTAAAGGTGCGGGCGAGGCAGGCGGGTGTAGGAAGGAGCAGGCGGGGGCAGGCGGGAGCAGGCGGTGGCAGGAAGAGGCAGGCGGGGAAGGCGGAGGCGGGGCGAGCGGGGGCGGGAGGGGCGGGCGGGGGCGGGCGTGGGCGGGCGGTGGCTGCCAGTGGCGGGCTGGGGCGGGCAAAGGCGGGCGGTGTCTGGCGGGGGAGGGCGTTGACGGGCGGGAGCGGGCAGGGGCAGGCTGGGTCAAACGGGGGAAGGCGGGGGAGCGCAGGGCAGACGGGGGCAGGCGGAAGCAGGCGGAGGGAGGCGGAGGCAGGCGGGGGCGGGCGGGGGCGTGCGCGGGCGGGCGGGGCCGGGCGGGCGGTGGCGTGCGGGCGGAAGCGGGCGGGGTAAGGCGGTGCTGGCTGTGGCAGGTAGGGCGGGCTGGGGCGGGCGGGCTTGGGCGGACGCGAGCGGGCGGGGGTTGCGGGGGCGGACGGGTGTAGGCGGGAGTTGGCGGGGTTTGACGGGGGCGGGCGAAAGCGGGGGGGCGAGGGAGTACGGGAGCGGGTGGGGGCGGGCAGGGGCGGACGGGTGTATTCGGGGGCGAGCGGGGGCAAACGGGGGCGGGCGTGATCGGGCCGGGGCGGGAGGTGGCGGGCGGGGTGGGCTGGGCCGGTCGGGGGTTGGCAGGGGCGGGTGCGGGTGGGCGGTGGGTGGCGGGCGAGGGCGTTGACGGGCGGGAGCGGGCAGGGGCAGGCTGGGTCAAACGGGGGAAGGCGGGGGAGCGCAGGGCAGACGGGGGCAGGCGTGGGCAGGCGGGGGCAGGCGGGGCTGGCTGGGGCAGGCGGGGGGAGGCGGGGGAATGAGGGGGGCAGGCAGGGGCAGGCGGGGGCCGGCAGGGGCAGGCGGGGGCAGGCGGGGGCAGGCGGGGGCAGGCGGGGGCTGGCGAGGGCAGGCGTGGGCAGGCGGAGGCAGGCGGTGGCATGCGGGTTCAGGCGGCGCTGGCTAGGGCAGGCGGGGTCAGGCAGGGGCAGGCAGAGCTGGCAGGGGCACGTGGGGCGATCGGGGGCAGATAGGGGCGGGCGGCGGACGGCGAGGGCGGTCGGTGGTGGGCGGGGGAGGGCTTGGGTGGTCGAGGGCGGGCTGTGGCGGGAGTGGGATGGCGGGGACTCTATTCTATCCGTCTATCTTGACAATCAAACTCCTTAATTCTTCTTTCTTGCGTTTTCTCCCGTGTTATTGGTCTTCCTTGGAAATCAAACTCAAATATCTATCTTTCTCCCGTTTTCTCTGTTTTTATCGTTCTTTCTTTTAGATCAAACTCCTTCATTTTTCTTTCTCGCGTTTTCTTCTGTGTTATTGATCTTTTTTGAAAATCAAACTCGTACATTCTTATTTATCGCAATTTCTCCCGTGTTATCGGTCTTCCTTGGCGATTAAACTCAATTATTCTTCTTTCTCCCATTTTCTCTCTGTTTTATTGGTATATCTTGACGATCAAACTTCTTCATTTTTTTTCTCGCGTATTCTCCCGTATTATCGGTCTTCCTTGGCGATCAAACTCAATTATCCATCTTTCTCCCGTTTTCTCTGTTATTATCGGAACTTCTTGTCAATCAAACACCTTCATTCTTCTTTCTCGCCTTTTCTCCCGAGTTATTGGTCTTCCTTGGAATTCAAACTCTTTCTTTCTCCTTTCTCCCGTTTTCTATGGTTTTATTGGTCCTTCTTGGCGATCAAACTCATTCATTCTTTTTTTCGCGTTTTCTACAGTATTATTGGTCTCCCTTGGAAATCAAACTCGTTCTTTCTTCTTTCGTTCGCTTTCTCCCATGTTTTTGGTCTTCCTTGGCGATCAATCTCGTTCGTTCTCCTTTCTCGCCTTTTCTTCCGTGTCATCAGTCTTCCTTGGCGATCAAACACAATTATCGTTCTTTCTGACGATTTCTCTGGTTCTATCGGTATTTCTTGTAAATCAAACTCGTTCTTTCTTCTTTCTTGGATTTTCTCCCGTGTTATCGGTCTTCCTCTACGATCAAATTCAATTATCCATCTTTCTCCCGATTTCTCTGGTTTTATCGGTCTTTGTTGGCGATCAAACTCAATCATTCTTCCTTCTAGCGTTTTCCACCGTGTTATTGGTCTTCCTTGGAAATCAAACTCGTTCTTTCTTCTTTTTCGCGTGTTCTCCCGTATTATCGGTCTTCCTTGGCCATCAAACTCAATTATCCTTCTTTCTCCCGTTTTATATGGATTTATTGGTCCTTCTTGGCGATCAAACTCATTCATTTATTTTTCGCGTTTTCTACAGTATTATTGGTCTTCCTTGGAAATCCAACTCGTTCTTTCTTCTTTCGTTCGCTTTCTCCCATGTTTTTGGTCTTCCTTGGCGATCAATCTCGTTCATTCTCCTTTCTCGCGTTTTCTTTCGTGTCATCGGTCTTCCTTGGCGATCAAACACAATTATCGTTCTTTCTGCCGATTTCTCTGGTTATATCGGTCTTTCTTGTAAATCAAACTCGTTCTTTCTTCTTTCTTTGTTTTTTTTTCGTGTTTTCGGTCTTACATTGCGATCAAAATCGTTCATTCTCCTTTTTCGCGTTTTCTCACGTTTAATCGGCCTTCCTTGGCGATAGAACTCAATTATTCAGGCAGGGGCAAGCGGGGGCAGGCAAGGGCATGCGGGGGCAGGTGGGGGCAGGCGAGAACATTCGGGGGCGGTCGGAGGCGAGCGTGGGTGGGCGTGGGCGTGCGGGGGCGAGCAGGGGCGGGCGGGGGCGGCCGGGGGATGGCGGGGGCGGGCAGGGGCGGGCGAGGGCGGGCGGGGGCGGGCGAGGGCGGGCGAGGGCGGGCGGGGGCGGGCGGGGGCGGGCAAGAGCGTGCGAGGGCTAAAGGGGGCGGGCGGGCACGGGCGGGCGGGGGCGTAAAGGGGCGGGCGGGGCAGGCGGGTGTAGGAAAGAGAAGGCGGGGGCAGGCGGGAGCAGGCGGTGGCAGGAAGAAGGAGGCGGGGAAGGCGGAGGCGGGTCGAGCGGGGGCGGGAGGGGAGGGCGGGGCGGGGGGGGGCGGGCGGTGTCTGGCGGGGGAGGGCGTGCGGGAGCGGGCAGTGGCGGGCTGGGGCAGGCGGGCGTAGGCGGGGCAGGAAGAAACAGGCGGAAGAAGGCGGAGGCAGGCGGAGGCAAGCGGGGGCGGGCCTGGGCGGGCGGGCCCGGGTGGGCGGGGGCGTGCGGGCGGAAGCGGGCGGGGTAAGGCGGGGCTGGCTGTGGCAGGTAAGGCGGGCTGGGGAGGGGGGGCTTGGGCGGACGCGAGCGGGCGAGTGTTGCGGGGAAGGGCAGGGGCGAACGGGTGTAGGCGGGGGCAGACGAGGGCGGGCGGGGGCGGGCAGGGGCAGGTGGGGGCAGGCGGGGGAAGGCGGGGGCAGGCAGGGGCAGGCAGGGGCAGACTTGGGCCGGCAGGGGCAGGCGGGGGCAGACGGGGGCAGGCGGGGGCAGGCGGGGGCAGGCGTGGGCAAGCGGAGGAAGGCGGGGGCAGGCGGGTTCAGGCGGGGCTGGCTAAGTCAGGCGGGGTCAGGCAGGGGCATGTAGAGCTGGCAGGGGCACGTGGGGGCGATCGGGGGCAGATGGGGGCGGGCGGCGGAAGGCGAGGGCGGTCGGTGGTGGGCGGGGGAGGGCTTGGGTGGTCGAGGGCGGGCTGTGGCGTGAGTGGGATGGCGGGGACTCTATTCTATCCGACTATCTTGACGATCAAACTCCTTAATTCTTCTTTCTCGCGTTTTCTCCCGTGTTATTCGTCTTCCTTGGAAATCAAACTCGTTCTTTCTTCTTTCTCGCGTTTTCTCCCGTATTATGGTCTTCCTTGGTGATCAAACTCAATTATCCTTCGTTCTCCCGTTTTCTATGTTTTTATCGTTCTTTCTTGTAGATCAAACTCCTTCATTTTTCTTTCTCGCGTTTTCTCCCGTTTTATCGATCTTCCATTGCGATTAAACTCAATTATCCGTATTTCTCCCATTTTCTCTCTGTTTTATTGGTCTATCTTGTTGATCAAACACCTTCATTTTTCTTTCTCGCCTTTTCTCCCGAGTTATTAGTCTTCCTTGGAAATCAAACTCTTTCTTTCTCCTTTCTCGCGTTTTCTCCCGTGTTATCAGTCTTCCATGGCGATCAAACTCAATTATCCTTCTTTCTCCCGTTTTCTCTCTGTTTATTCGGTCTATCTTTACGATCAAACTCCTTCATTCTTCTTTCTCCCGTTTTCTCCTGTGTTATTGGTCTTCCATGGAAACAAACTTGTTCTTTCTTCTTTTTCGCGTTTTCTCCCGTATTATCGGTCTTCCTTGGTGATCAATTTCAATTATCCTTCTTTCTCCCGTTTTCTCTGGTTTTATCGGTCTTTCTTGGCGATCAAACACCTTCATTCTTCTTTCTCGCGTTTTCTCACGTGTTATTGGTCTTCCTTGGAAATCAAACTCGTTCTTTCTTCTTTCTCGCGTTTTCTCCCGTATTCTGGTCTTCCTTGGTGATCAAATTCAATTATCCTTCGTTCTCCCGTTTTCTATGGTTTTATTGGTCTTCCTTGGTGATCAAACTCCTTCATTCTTCTTTTTCGCGTTTTCTCCCGTACTATGGGTCTTCCTTGGCCATAAAACTCAATTATCATTCTTTCTCCCGTTTTCTATGGTTTTAATGGTCCTTCTTGGCGATCAAACTAATGCATTCTTATTTTACGCGTTTTCTACAGTATTTTTGGTCTTCCTTGGAAATCAATCTCGTTCATTCTCCTTTCTCGCGTTTTCTCCCCTGTCATCGGTCTTCCTTGGAGATCAAACTCAATTATCGTTCTTTCTGCCGATTTCACTGGTTCTATCGGTCTTTCTTGGAAATAAAACACGTTCTTTCTTCTTTCTCGCGTTTTCTCCCGTATTATGGTCTTCCTTGGTGATCAAACTCAATAATCCTTCGTTCTCCCGTGGCCGTGGCTGGAGGGAGCGTGCAAGGGCAAGAGGGGGCGGGCGGGCACGGGCGGGCATATGCGTAAAGGGGCGGGCGGGGCAGGCGGGTGTAGGAAGGAGCAGGCGGTGGCAGGCGGGAGCAGGCGGTGGCAGGAAGAGGCAGGCGGGGAAGGCGGAGGCGGGGCGAGCGGGGGCGGGAGAGGCGGGCGGGGCGGGCGGGAGCGGGCGGTGGCGGCCAGTGGCGGGCTGGGGCGGGCAAAGGCGGGCGGTGTCTGGCGGGGGAGGGCGGGCGGGAGCGGGCAGGGGCGGGCTGGGGCAGGCGGGCGTAGGCGGGGGCAGGGGGAAGCAGGCGGAATCAGGCGGAGGTAGGCGGAGGAAGGCGGGGGCGGGCGCGGGCATGCGGGGGCGGGCGCGGGCGGGCGGGGCCGGGCGGCCGGTGGCGTGCAGGCGGAATCGGGCGGGGTAAGGCGGGGCTGGCTGTGGCAGGTAGGGCGGCCTGGGGCGGGCGGGCTTGGGCGGACGCGAGCGGGCGGGGGTTGCGGGGGCGGGCAGGGGCGAACGGGTGTAGGCGGGGGCGTACGAGGGCGGGCGGGGGTGGGCAGGGGCGGATGGGTGTAGGCGGGATTGGGCGGGGTTGGACGGTGGCGGGCGAAAGCGGGCGGGCGAGGGAGTACGGGAGCGGGCGGGGGCGGGCAGGGGCGGACGGGTGTAGGCGGGGGCGAGGGGGGCAAACGGGGGCGGGCGTGATCGGGCCGGGGCGGGAGGTGGCGGGCGGGGTGGGCTTGGCCGGTCGGGGGTTGGCGGGGGCGGGTGGGGGTGGTCGGTGGGTGGCAGGGGCGGGCGTTGACGGGCGGGGGCGGGCAGGGGCAGGCTGGGTCAAACGGGGGATGGCGGGGGAGCGCAGGGCAGGCGGGGGCAGGCGTGGGCTGGCGGGGGCAGGCGTGGGCAGGCGGGGGCAGGCGGGGGCAGGCGGGGCAGGCTGGGGCAGGCGGGGGGAGGCGGGGGAATGCGGGGGCAGGCAGGGGCAGGCAGGGGCAGGCGGGGGCCGGCAGGGGCAGGCGGGGGCAGGCGGGGGCAGGCGGGGGCTGGCGAGGGCAGGCGTGGGCAAGCGGAGGCAGGCGGTGGCATGCGGGTTCAGGCGGCGCTGGCTAGGGCAGGCGGGGTCAGGCAGGGTCAGGCAGAGCTGGCAGGGGCACGTGGGGCGATCGGGGGCAGATAGGGGCGGGCGGCGGAAGGCGAGGGCGGTCGGTGGTGGGCGGGGGAGGGCTTGGGTGGTCGAGGGCGGGCTGTGGCGGGAGTGGGATGGCGGGGACTCTATTCTATCCGTCTATCTTGACGATCAAGCTCCTTAATTCTTCTTTCTCGCGTTTTCTCCCGTATTCTGGTCTTCCTTGGTGATCAAACTCAATTATCCTTCGTTCTCCCGTTTTCTATGGTTTTGTTGGTCTTCCTTGGTGATCAAACTCCTTTATTCTTCTTTTTCGCGTTTTCTCCCGTACTATGGGTCTTCCTTGGCCATAAAACTCAATTATCATTCTTTCTCCCATTTTCTATGGTTTTATTGGTCCTCCTTGGCGATCAAACTCATTCACTCTTTTTTTACGCGTTTTCAACAGTATTTTTGGTCTTCCTTGGAAATCAAACTCGTTCTTTCTTCTTTCGTTCGCTTTCTCCCATGTTTTTGGTCTACCTTGGCTATGAATCTCGCTCATACTCCTTTCTCGCGTTTTCTCCCGTGTCATCGGTCTTCCTTGGAGATCAAACTCAATTATCGTTCTTTCTGCCGATTTCACTGGTTCTATCGGTCTTTCTTGGAAATAAAACTCTTTCTTTCTTCTTTCTCGCGTTTTCTCCCGTATTATGGTCTTCCTTGGCGATTAAACTCAATTATTCTTCTTTCTCCCATTTTCTCTCTGTTTTACTGGTATATCTTGACGATCAAACTCCTTCATTTTTTTCTCGCGTTTTCTCCCGTGTTATTGGTCTTCCTTGGAAATCAAACCTGTTTTTTTTCTTTCTCGCGTATTCTCCCGTATTATCGGTCTTCCTTGGCGATCAAACTCAATTATCCATCTTTCTCCCGTTTTCTCTGTTATTATCGGAACTTATTGTCAATCAAACACCTTCTTTCTTCTTTCTCGCCTTTTCTCCCGAGTTATTGGTCTTCCTTGGAATACAAACTCTTTCTTTCTCCCGTTTTCTATGGTTTTATTGGTCCTTCTTGGCGATCAAACTCATTCATTCTTTTTTTCGCGTTTTCTACAGTATTATTTGTCTTCCTTGGGAATCCAACTCGTTCTTTCTTCTTTCGTTCGATTTCTTCCATGTTTTTGGTCTTCCTTTTCGATCAATCTCGTTCATTCTCCTTTCTCGCCTTTTCTTCCGTGTCATCAGTCTTCCTTGGCGATCAAACACAATTATCGTTCTTTCCGCCGATTTCTCTGGTTCTATCGGTATCTCTTGTAAATCAAACTCGTTCTTTCTTCTTTCTTTGTTTTTTTTTCGTGTTTTCGGTCTTCCGTTGCGATCAAAATCGTTCATTCGCCTATTTCGCGTTTTCTCACGTGTCATCGGCCTTACTTGGCGATAGAACTCAATTATTCAGGCGGGGCAAGTGGGGGCAAACAAGGGCAGGAGGGGGCAAGCGGGGACAGGTGGAAGCAGGCGAGGGCAGGCGGAGGCGGGCGGAGGCGGGCGGAGGCGGGCGTGGGCGGGCGTGGGCGAGCGTGAGCGGGCGTGGGCGGGAGGGGGCGAGCAAGGGCGGGCTGGGGAGGGCGGGGGCGGGCGGGGGAATGCGGGGGCGGGAGGGGGCGGGCGTGGGGCGGGCAGAGGCGGGCATAAGCGTGCGAGGGCAGCAGGGGGCGGGCAGGCACGGGCGGGGCGGGGGCGTAAAGGGGGCGGGCGGGGCAGGCGGGTGTAGGAAGGAGAAGGCGGGGGCAGGCGGGAGCAGGCGGTGGCAGGAAGGAGGAGGCAGGGAAGGCAGAGGCGGGGCGAGCGGGGACGAGCGGGGGGCGGGGCGGGGGGCGGGGCGGGGGGCGGGCGGGGGTCTTGCGGTGGCGGGAAGTGGCGGGCGGTGGCGGGCGGGGTCGGGCAAAGGCGGGCGGTGTGTCTGGCGGGGGCAGGCGGGCGTAGGCGGGGGCAGGGGGGAAGCAGGCGGAGGCAGGCGGGGGGCGGGCGGGGCCGGGCGGGCGGGGGCGTGCGGGCGGGGGGCGTGCGGGCGGAAGCGGGCGGGGTAAGGGCGGGGCTGGCTGTGGCAGGTAAGGCGGGGCTGGGGCGGGCGGGCTTGGGCGGACGCGAGCGGGCGGGGGGTTGCGGGGGGTGGGCAGTGGCGAACGGGTGTAGGCGGGGGCGGACGAGGGCAGGCGGGGGGCGGACAGGGGCGTGCGGGTGTAGGCGGGAGCGGGCGGGGGTGGACGGGGGGCGGGCGAAAGCGTGCGGGCGAGGGAATACGGGAGTGGACGGGGGCGGGAAGGGGCGGACGGGGTGTAGGCGAGGGGGCGAGCGGGGGGCGAACGGGGGGCGGGGCGTGATCGGGCCTGGGCCGGGAGGTGGCGGGGCGGGGTGGGCCAGGCCGGTCGGGGGTTGGCGGGGGCGGGTGGGGTTGGGCGGGTGGGTGGCAGGGGCGGGCGTTGACGGGCGGGGGCGGGCGAGGGCAGGCTGGGTCAAAACGGGGGGAAGGCGGGGGAGCGCAGGGGCAGGCGTTGTGCAGGCGGGGGCAGGCTGGGGCAGGCGGGGGGCAGGCGGGGGGAAGGCAGGGGCAGGCAGGGGCGGGGAGGGGAGGCGCGGGGGCGGGAGGGGGCGGGCGTGGGCGGGCGGTGTCTGGCGGGGGGGAGGGGCGGGCGGGAGCGGGCAGGGGCGGGCTGGGGCAGGCGGGCGTAGGCGGGGCAAGAGGAAGCAGCAGGGAAGACGGCGAAGGCAGGCGGAGGCAAGCGGGGGCGGGCCTGGGGCGGGCGGGCCCGGGTGGGCGGGGTCGTGCGGGCGGAAGCGGGGCGGGGGTAAGGCGGGGCTGGCTGTGGCAGGTAGGGCGGGCTGGGGCGGGGGGGCTTGGGCGGACGCGAGCGGGCGGGTGTTTCGGGGTAAGGGCAGGGGGCGAACGGGTGTAGGCGGGGGGGCAGACGAGGGCGGGCGGGGGCGGGCAGGGGCGGACGTGGAGCAGGCGGGGGCAGGCTGGGGCAGGTGGGGGCAGGGCGGGGGAAGGCGGGGGGCAGGCAGGGGCAGGCAGGGGCAGGCTTGGGCCGGCAAAGGCAGGGCGGGGGCAGGCGGGGGCAGGCGGGGGCAGGCGGGGGCAGTCGGGGGGCAGGCGTGGGCAAGCGGAGGAAGGCGGGGGCAGGCGGGTTCAGGCGGGGCTGGCTAGGGCAGGCGGGGTCAGGCAGGGGCATGTAGAGCTGGCAGGGGCACGTGGGGGCGATCGGGGGCAGATGGGGGCGGGCGGCGGAAGGCGAGGGCGGTCGGTGGTGGGCGGGGGAGGGCTTGGGTGGTCGAGGGCGGGCTGTGGCGGGGGGATGGGATGGTGGGGACTCTATTCTATCCGTCTATCTTGGACGATCAAACTCCTTAATTCTTTTTTCTCGCGTTTTCTCCCGTGTTTATTGGTCTTCCTTGGAAATCAAACTCGTTCTTTCTTCTTTCTCGCGTTTTCTACCGTATTATGGTCTTCCTTGGTGATCAAACTCAATTATCCTTCGTTCTCCCGTTTTCTATGTTTTTGTCGTTCTTTCTTGTAGATCAAACTCCTTCATTTTTCTTTCTCGCGTTTTCTCCCGTGTTATCGATCTTCCATTGCGATTAAACTCAATTATCCGTATTTCTCCAATTTTCTCTCTGTTTTATTGGTCTATCTTGACGATCAAACTCCTTCATTTTTTTTCTCGCGTTTTCTCACGTGTAATTGCTCTTCCTTGGCGATAGAACTCAATTATTCAGGCGGGGGCAAGTGGGGGCAAACAAGGGCAGGCGGGGGCAAGCGGGGACAGGTGGGGGCAGGCGAGGGCAGGCGGATGCGGGCGGAGGCGGGCTTGGGCGGGCGTGGGCGGGCGTGAGCGGGCGTGGGCGGGAGTGGGCGAGCGAGGGCGGGCTGGGGAGGGCGGGGGCGGGCGGGGGAATGCGGGGGGCGGGCAGGGGCGGGCAGGGGCGGGCGTGGGCGGGCAGAGGCGGGCATAAGCGTGCGAGGGCAGCAGGTGGCGGGCAGGCACGGGCGGGCGGGGGCGTAAAGGGGCGGGCGGGGCAGGCGGGTGTAGGAAGGAGCAGGCGGGGGCAGGCGGGAGCAGGCGGTGGCAGGAAGGAGGAGGCAGGGAAGGCGGAGGCGGGGCGAGCGGGGACGAGCGGGGGCGGGCGGGGGCGAGCGGGGGCGGGCGGGGGCTGGCGGTGGCGGGAAGTGGCGGGCAGTGGCGGGCGGGGTCGGGCAAAGGCGGGCGGTGTCTGGCGGGGGCAGGCGGGCGTAGGCGGGGGCAGGGGGAAGCAGGCGGAGGCAGGCGGGGGCGGGCGGGGCCGGGCGGGCGGGGGGCGTGCGGGCGGGGGCGTGCGGGCGGAAGCGGGCGGGGTAAGGCGGGGCTGGCTGTGGCAGGTAGGGCGGGCTGGGGCGGGCGGGCTTGGGCGGACGCGAGCGGGCGGGGGTTGCGGGGGTGGGCATTGGCGAACGGGTGTAGACGGGGGCGGACGAGGGCAGGCGGGGGCGGGCAGGGGCGTGCGGGTGTAGGCGGGAGCGGGCGGGGGTGGACGGTGGCGGGCGAAAGCGGGCGGGCGAGGGAGTACGGGAGTGGGCGGGGGCGGGCAGGGGCGGACGGGTGTAGGCGAGGGCGAGCGGGGGCGAACGGGGGCGGGCGTGATCGGGCCTGGGCGGGAGGTGGCGGGCGGGGTGGTCCAGGCCGGTCGGGGGTTGGCGGGGGCGGGTGGGGGTGGGCGGTTGGTGGCAGGGGCGGGCGTTGACGGGCGGGGGCGGGCGAGGGCAGGCTGGGTCAAACGGGGGAAGGCGGGGGAGCGCAGGGCAGGCGGGGGCAGGCGTGCGCAGGCTGGGGCAGGCGGGGGCAGGCGGGGGAAGGTAGGGGCAGGCAGGGGCAGGCAGGTGCAGGTAGAGCTGGCAGGGGCACGTGGGGGCGATGGGGGGCAGATGAGGGCGGGCGGCGGAAGACGAGGGCGGTCGGTGGTTGGCGGGGGAGGGCTTGGGTTGTCGAGGGCGGGCTATGGCGGGAGTGGGATGGCGAAGACTCTATTCTTTCCGTCTATCTTGACGATCAAACTCCTTAATTCTTCTTTCTCGCGTTTTCTCCCGTGTTATTGGTCTTCCTTGGAAATCAAACTCGTTCTTTCTTCTTTCTCGCGTTTTCTCCCGTATTATGGTCTTCCTTGGTGATCAAACTAAATTATCCTTCGTTCTCCCGTTTTCTATGGTTTTATCGTTCTTTCTTGTAGATCAAACTCCTTCATTTTTCTTTCTCACGTTTTCTTCTGTGTTATTGGTCTTCTTTGAAAATCAAACTCGTACTTTTTCTTTTTTGCGTTTTCTCCCGTGTTATCGGTCTTCCTTTGGCGATTAAACTCAATTACCTTCTTTCTCCCATTTTCTCTCTGTTTTATTGGTATATATTGACGATAAAACTCCTTCATTTTTTTTTCTCGCGTTTTCTCTCGTGTTATTGGTCTTCCTTGGAAATCAAACTCGTTTTTTTTCTTTCTCGCGTATTCTCCCGTATTATCGGTCTTCCTTGGCGATCAAACTCAATTATCCATCTTTCTCCCGTTTTCTCTGTTATTATCGGAACTTCTTGTCAATCAAACACCTTCATTCTTCTTTCTCGCCTTTTCTCCCGAGTTATTGGTCTTCCTTGGAATTCAAACCCTTTCTTTCTCCTTTCTCCCCTTTTCTATGGTTTTATTGGTCCTTCTTGGCGATCAAACTCATTCATTCTTTTTTTCGCGTTTTCTACAGTATTATTGGTCTCCCTTGGAAATCAAACTCGTTCTTTCTTCTTTCGTTCTCTTTCTCCCATGTTTTTGGTCTACCTTGGCTATGAATCTCGTTCATTCTCCTTTCTCGCGTTTTCTCCCGTGTCATCGGTCTTCCTTGGAGATCAAACTCAATTATCGTTCTTTCTGCTGATTTCACTGGTTCTATCGGTCTTTCTTGGAAATAAAACTCTTTCTTTCTTCTTTCTCGCGTTTTCTCCCGTATTATGGTCTTCCTTGGCGATTAAACTCAATTATTCTTCTTTCTCCCATTTTCTCTCTGTTTTACTGGTATATCTTGACGATCAAACTCCTTCATTTTTTTCTCGCGTTTTCTCCCGTGTTATTGGTCTTCCTTGGAAATCAAACCTGTTTTTTTTTCTTTCTCGCGTATTCTCCCGTATTATAGGTCTTCCTTGGCGATCAAACTCAATTATCCATCTTTCTCCCGTTTTCTCTGTTATTATCGGAACTTATTGTCAATCAAACACCTTCTTTCTTCTTTCTCGCCTTTTCTCCCGAGTTATTGGTCTTCCTTGGAATACAAACTCTTTCTTTCTCCTTTCTCCCGTTTTCTATGGTTTTATTGGTCCTTCTTGGCGATCAAACTCATTCATTCTTTTTTTCGCGTTTTCTACAGTATTATTGGTCTTCCTTGGGAATCCAACTCGTTCTTTCTTCTTTCGTTCGATTTCTTCCATGTTTTTTGTCTTCCTTGGCGATTAATCTCGTTCATTCTCCTTTCTCGCCTTTTCTTCCGTGTCATCAGTCTTCCTTGGCGATCAAACACAATTATCGTTCTTTCTGCCGATTTCTCTGGTTCTATCGGTATTTCTTGTAAATCAAACTCGTTCTTTCTTCTTTCTTTGTTTTTTTTTCGTGTTTTCGGTCTTCCGTTGCGATCAAAATCGTTCATTCGCCTATTTCGCGTTTTCTCACGTGTCATCGGCCTTACTTGGCGATAGAACTCAATTATTCAGGCGGGGGCAAGTGGGGGCAAACAAGGGCAGGCGGGGGCAAGCGGGGACAGGTGGGGGCAGGCGAGGGCAGGCGGGGGCCGGCGGAGGCGGGCGTGGGCGGGCGTGGGCGGGCGTGAGCGGGCGTGGGCGGGAGGGGGCGAGCGAGGGCGGGCTGGGGAGGGCGGGGGCGGGCGGGGGAATGCGGGGGCGGGCAGGGGCGGGCAGGGGCGGGCGTGGGCGGGCAGAGGCGGGCATAAGCGTGCGAGGGCAGCAGGGGGCGGGCAGGCACGGGCGGGGCGGGGCGTAAAGGGGCGGGCGGGGCAGGCGGGTGTAGGAAGGAGCAGGCGGGGGCAGGCGGGAGCAGGCGGTGGCAGGAAGGAGGAGGCAGGGAAGGCGGAGGCGGGGCGAGCGGGGACGAGCGGGGGCGGGCGGGGGCGGGCGGGGGGCGGGCGGGGGCGGGCGGGGGCGGGCGGGGGCGGGCGGGGGCTGGCGGTGGCGGGAAGTGGCGGGCAGTGGCGGGCGGGGTCGGGCAAAGGCGGGCGGTGTCTGGCGGGGGCACGCGGGCGTAGGCGGGGGCAGGGGGAAGCAGGCGGAGGCAGGCGGGGGCGGGCGGGGCCGGGCGGGCGAGGGCGTGCGGGCGGGGGCGTGCGGGCGGAAGCGGGCGGGGTAAGGCGGGGGCTGGCTGTGGCAGGTAGGGCGGGCTGGGGCGGGCGGGCTTGGGCGGACGCGAGCGGGCGGGGGTTGCGGGGGTGGGCATTGGCGAACGGGTGTAGACGGGGGCGGACGAGGGCAGGCGGGGGCGGGCAGGGGCGTGCGGGTGTAGGCGGGAGCGGGCGGGGGTGGACGGTGGCGGGCGAAAGCGGGCGGGCGAGGGAGTACGGGAGTGGGCGGGGGCGGGCAGGGGCGGAAGGGTGTAGGCGAGGGCGAGCGGGGGCGAACGGGGGCGGGCGTGATCGGGCCTTGGCGGGAGGTGGCGGGCGGGGTGGGCCAGGCCGGTCGGGGGTTGGCGGGGGCGGGTGGGGGTGGGCGGTTGGTGGCAGGGGCGGGCGTTGACGGGCGGGGGCGGGCGAGGGCAGGCTGGGTCAAACGGGGGAAGGCGGGGGAGCGCAGGGCAGGCGGGGGCAGGCTGGGGCAGGCGGGGGCAGGCGGGGGAAGGCAGGGGCAGGCAGGGGCAGGCAGGTGCAGGTAGAGCTGGCAGGGGCACGTGGGGGCGATGGGGGGCAGATGAGGGCGGGCGGCGGAAGACGAGGGCGGTCGGTGGTGGGCGGGGGAGGGCTTGGGTGGTCGAGGGCGGGCTATGGCGGGAGTGTGATGGCGAAGACTCTATTCTTTCCGTCTATCTTGACGATCAAACTCCTTAATTCTTCTTTCTCGCGTTTTCTCCCGTGTTATTGGTCTTCCTTGGAAATCAAACTCGTTCTTTCTTCTTTCTCGCGTTTTCTCCCGTATTATGGTCTTCCTTGGTGATCAATCTCAATTATCCTTCGTTCTCCCGTTTTCTATGGTTTTATCGTTCTTTCTTGTAGATCAAACTCCTTCATTTTTCTTTCTCGCTTTTTCTTCTGTGTTATTGGTCTTCTTTGAAAATCAAACTCGTACTTTTTCTTTTTTGCGTTTTCTCCCGTGTTATCGGTCTTCCTTTGGCGATTAAACTCAATTACCTTCTTTCTCCCATTTTCTCTCTGTTTTATTGGTATATATTGACGATAAAACTCCTTCATTTTTTTTCTCGCGTTTTCTTACGTGTTATTGGTCTTCCTTGGAAATCAAACTCGTTTTTTTCTTTCTCGCGTATTCTCCCGTATTATCGGTCTTCCTTGGCGATCAAACTCAATTATCCATCTTTCTCCCGTTTTCTCTGTTATTATCGGAACTTCTTGTCAATCAAACACCTTCATTCTTCTTTCTCGCCTTTTCTCCCGAGTTATTGGTCTTCCTTGGAATTCAAACCCTTTCTTTCTCCTTTCTCCCCTTTTCTATGGTTTTATTGGTCCTTCTTGGCGATCAAAGTCATTCATTGTTTTTTTCGCGTTTTCTACAGTATTATTGGTCTCCCTTGGAAATCAAACTCGTTCTTTCTTCTTTCGTTCTCTTTCTCCCATGTTTTTGGTCTACCTTGGCTATGAATCTCGTTCATTCCCCTTTCTCGCGTTTTCTCCCGTGTCATCGGTCTTCCTTGGAGATCAAACTCAATTATCGTTCTTTCTGCCGATTTCACTGGTTCTATCGGTCTTTCTGGGAAATAAAACTCGTTCTTTCTTCTTTCTCGCGTTTTCCTCCCGTATTATGGTCTTCCTTGGTGATCAAACTCAATAATCCTTCGTTCTCCAGTTTTTCAGGGTTTTATTGGTCTTTCTTGGTGATCAAACTCCTTCATTCTTCTTTTACGCGTATTCTCCCGTGTTATTGGTCCTTCTTGGAAATCAAACTCGTATCCTTTTCTTTCTCGCATTTTCTCCCGTGTTATCGGTCTTCCTCTGCGATCAAATTCAATTATCCATCTTTCTCCGATTTCTCTGGTTTATATCGGTCTTTGTTGGCGATCAAACTCAATCTTTCTTCCTTCTAGCTTTTTCCACCGTTTTATTGGTCTTCCATGGAAATCAAACACTTTCTTTCTTCTTTTTTCGCGTATTCTCCCCGTATTATCGGTCTTCCTTGGCCATCAAACTCAATTATCCTTCTTTCTCCCGTTTTCTATGGTTTTTATATTGTTCTTCCTTGGAAAACCAACTCGTTCTTTCTTCTTTCGTTCGCTTTCTCCCATGTTTTTTGTCTTCCTTGGCAAACAATCTCGTTCATTCTTCTTTATCGCGTTTTCTTCCGTATCATCGGTCTTCCTAGGCGATCAAACACATTTATCGTTCTTTCTGCCGATTTCTCTGGTTCTATCGGTCTTTCTTGTAAATCAAACTCGTTCTTTCTTCTTTCTCGCGTTTTCTCCCGTATTATGGTCTTTCTTTGTGATCAAACTCAATTATCCTTCGTTCTCCCGTTTTCTATGGTTTTATCGTTCTTTCTTGTAGATCAAACTCCTTCATTTTTCTTTCTCGCGTTTTCTTCTGTGTTATTGGTCTTCTTTGAAAATCAAACTCGTACTTTTTCTTTTTTGCGTTTTCTCCCGTATTATCGGTCTTCCTTGGCGATCAAACTCAATTATCCATCTTTCTCCCGTTTTATCTGTTATTATCGGAACTTCTTGTCAATCAAACACCTTCATTCTTCTTTCTCGCCTTTTTTCCCGAGTTATTGGTCTTCCTTGGAATTCAAACTCTTTCTTTCTCCTTTCTCCCCTTTTCTATGGTTTTATTGGTCCTTCTTGGCGATCAAACTCATTCATTCTTTTTTTCGCGTTTTCTACAGTATTATTGGTCTCCCCTTGGAAATCAAACTCGTTCTTCCTTCTTTCGTTCGCTTTCTCCCATGTTTTTGGTCTACCTTGGCTATGAATCTCGTTCATTCTCCTTTCTCGCGTTTTCTCCCGTGTCATCGGTCTTCCTTGGAGATCAAACTCAATTATCGTTCTTTCTGCCGATTTCACTGGTTCTATTGGTCTTTCTTGGAAATAAAACTCGTTCTTTCTTCTTTCTCGCGTTTTCTCCCGTATTATGGTCTTCCTTGGTGATCAAACTCAATAATCCTTCGTTCTCCAGTTTTTCAGGGTTTTATAGGTCTTTCTTGGTGATCAAACTCCTTCATTCTTCTTTTACGCGTATTCTCCCGTGTTATTGGTCCTTCTTGGAAATCAAACTCGTTCTTTCTTCTTTCTCGCATTTTCTCCCGTGTTATCGGTCTTCCTCTGCGATCAAATTCAATTATCCATCTTTCTCCCAATTTCTCTGGTTTTATCGGTCTTTGTTGGCGATCAAACTCAATCATTCTTCCTTCTTGCGTTTTCCACCGTTTTATTGGTCTTCCTTGGAAATCAAACTCGTTCTTTCTTATTTTTCGCGAGTTCTCTCGTATTATCGGTCTTCCTTGGCCATCAAACTCAATTATCCTTCTTTCTCCCGTGGCCGTGGCTGGAGGGAGCGTGCAAGGGCAAGAGGGGGCGGGCGGGCACGGGCGGGCATATGCGTAAAGGGGCGGGCGGGGCAGGCGGGTGTAGGAAGGAGCAGGCGGGGGCAGGCGGGAGCAGACGGTGGCAGGAAGAGGCAGGCGGGGAAGGCGGAGGCGGGGCGAGCGGGGGGCGGGGAGAGGCGGGCGGGGCGGGCGGGAGCGGGCGGTGGCGGCCAGTGGCGGGCTGGGGCGGGCAAAGGCGGGCGGTGTCTGGCGGGGGAGGGCGGGCGGGAGCGGGCAGGGGCGGGCTGGGGCAGGCGGGCGTAGGCGGGGGCAGGGGGAAGCAGGCGGAATCAGGCGGAGGCAGGCGGAGGCAGGCGCGGGCGGGCGCGGGCGGGCGGAGGCCGGCGCGGGCGGGCGGGGGCCGGGCGGCCGGGGGCGTGCGGGCGGAATCGGGCGGGGTAAGGCGGGGCTGGCTGTGGCAGGTAGGGCGGCCTGGGGCGGGCGGGGCTTGGGCGGACGCGAGCGGGCGGGGGTTGCGTGGGCGGGCAGGGGCGAACGGGTGTAGGCGGGGGCGTACGAGGGCGGGCGGGGGTGGGCAGGGGCGGACGGGTGTAGGCGGGATTGGGCGGGGTTGGACGGTGGCGGGCGAAAGCGGGCGGGCGAGGGTGTACGGGAGCGGGCGGGGGGCGGGCAGGGGCGGACGGGTGTAGGCGGGGGCGAGGGGGGCAAACGGGGGCGGGCGTGATCGGGCCGGGGCGGGAGGTGGCGGGCGGGGTGGGCTTGGCCGGTCGGGGGTTGGCAAGGGCGGGTGGGGGTGGTCGGTGTGTGGCAGGGGCGGGCGTTGACGGGCGGGGGCGGGCAGGGGCAGGCTGGGTCAAACGGGGGAAGGCGGGGGAGCGCAGGGCAGGCGGGGGCAGGCGTGGGCTGGCGGGGGGCTGGCGTGGGCAGGCGGGGGGCAGGCGGGGGCAGGCGGGGCAGGCTGGGGCAGGCGGGGGGAGGCGGGGGAATGCGGGGGCAGGCAGGGGCAGGCGGGGGCCGGCAGGGGGCAGGTGGGGGCAGGCGGGGGCAGGCGGGGGCTGGCGAGGGCAGGCGTGGGCAGGCGGAGGCAGGCGGTGGCATGCGGGTTCAGGCGGCGCTGGCTAGGGCAGGCGAGGTCAGGCAGGGGCAGGCAGAGCTGGCAGGGGCACGTGGGGGGCGATCGGGGGCAGATGGGGGGCGGGCGGCGGAAGGCGAGGGCGGACATTGGTGGGCGGCGGAGGGCTTGGGTGGTCGAGGGCGGGCTGTGGCGGGGAGTGGGATTGCGGGGACTCTATTCTATCCGTCTATCTTGACGATCAAACTCCTTAATTCTTCTTTCTCGCGTTTTCTCTGGTTTTATCGGTCTTTCTTGGCGATCAAACACCTTCATTCTTCTTTCTCGCGTTTTCTCCCGTGTTATTGGTCTTCCTTGGAAATCAAACTCGTTCTTTCTTCTTTCTCGCGTTTTCTCCCGTATTATGGTCTTCCTTGGTGATCAAACTCAATAATCCTTCGTTCTCGCGTTTTTCATGGTTTTATTGGTCTTTCTTGATGATCAAACTCCTTCATTCTTCTTTTACGCGTTTTCTCCCGTGTTATTGGTCCTTCTTGGAAATCAAACTCGTTCCTTCTTCCTTCTCGCATTTTCTCCCGTGTTATCGGTCTTCCTCTGCGATCAAATTCAATTATCCATCTTTCTCCCGATTTTCTGGTTTTATCGGCCTTTGTTGGCGATCAAACTCAATCATTCTTCCTTCTAGCGTTTTCCACCGTTTTATTGGTCTTCCTTGGAAATCAAACTCGTTCTTTCTTCTTTTTCGCGTGTTCTCCCGTGTTATTGGTCTTCCTTGGAAATCAAACTCAATTATCTATCTTTCTCCCGTTTTCTCTGTTTTTATCGTTCTTTCTTGTAGATCAAACTCCTTCATTTTTCTTTCTCGCGTATTCTCCCGTATTATCGGTCTTCCTTGGCGATCAAACTCAATTATCCATCTTTCTCCCGTTTTCTCTGTTATTATCGGAACTTCTTGTCAATCAAACACCTTCATTCTTCTTTCTCGCCTTTTCTCCCGAGTTATTGGTCTTCCTTGGAGTTCAAACTCTTTCTTTCTCCTTTCTCCCGTTTTCTATGGTTTTATTGGTCCTTCTTGGCGATCAAACTCATTCATTCTTTTTTTCGCGTTTTCTACAGTATTTTTGGTCTTCCTTGGAAATCAAACTCGTTCTTTCTTCTTTCGTTCGCTTTTTTGGTCTACCTTGGCGATCAATCTCGTTCATTCTCCTTTCTCGCCTTTTCTTCCGTGTCATCAGTCTTCCTTGGCGATCAAACACAATTATCGTTCTTTCTGCCGATTTCTCTGGTTCTATCGGTATTTCTTGTAAATCAAACTCGTTCTTTCTTCTTTCTTTGTTTTTTTTTTCGTGTTTTCGGTCTTCCGTTGCGATCAAAATCGTTCATTCGCCTATTTCGCGTTTTCTCACGTGTCATCGGCCTTCCTTGACGATAGAACTCAATTATTCAGGCGGGGGCAAGCGGGGGCAAACAAGGGCAGGCGGAGGCAAGCGGGGACAGGTGGGGGCAGGCGAGGGCAAGCGGGGGCGGGCGGAGGCGGGCGTGGGCGGGCGTGGGCGTGCGGGGGCGAGCGAGGGCGGGCTGGGGAGGGCGGGGGCGGGCGGGGGAATGCGGGGGCGGGCAGGGGTGGGCGGGGGGCGGGCGTGGGCGGTCGGGGGCGGGCGGGAGCTTGCGAGGGCAGCAGGGGGCGGGCGGGCACGGGCGTCCGGGGGCGTGAAGGGGCGGGCGGGGCAGGCGGGTGTAGGAAGGAGCGGGCGGGGGATGGCGGGAGCAGGCGGTGGCAGGAAGGAGGAGGCAGGGAAGGCGGAGGCGGGGCGAGCGGGGACGAGCGGGGGTGGGCGGGGGCGGGCGGGGGCGGGCGGGGGCAAGCGGGGGCTGGCGGTGGCGGGAAGTGGCGGGCGGTGGCGGCAGGGTCGGGCAAAGGCGGGCGGTGTCTGGCGGGGGCAGGCGGGCGTAGGCGGGGGCAGGGGGAAGCAGGCGGAGGCAGGCGGGGGCGGGCGGGGCCGGGCGGGCGGGGGCGTGCGGGCGGGGGCGTGCGGGCGGAAGCGGGCGGGGTAAGGCGGGGCTGGCTGTGGCAGGTAGGGCGGGCTGGGGCGGGCGGGCTTGGGCGGACGCGAGCGGGCGGGGGTTGCGGGGGGTGGGCAGTGGCGAATGGGTGTAGGCGGGGGCGGACGAGGGCGGGCGGGGGCGGGCATTGGCGTGCGGGTGTAGGCGGGAGCGGGCGGGGGGTGGACGGGGGCGGGCGAAAGCGGGCGGGCGAGGGAGTACGGGAGTGGGCGGGGGCGGGCAGGGGCGGACGGGTGTAGGCGAGGGCGAGCGGGGGCGAACGGGGGCGGGCGTGATCGGGCCTGGGCGGGAGGTGGCGGGCGGGGTGGGCCAGGCCGGTCGGGGGTTGGCGTGGGCGGGTGGGGGTGGGCGGTGGGTGGCAGGGGCGGGCGTTGACGGGCGGGGGCGGGCGAGGTCAGGCTGGGTCAAACGGGGGAAGGCGGGGGAGCGCAGGGCAGGCGGGGGCAGGCGGGAGCAGGCTGGGGCAGGCGGGGGCAGGCGGGGGAAGGTAGGGGCAGGCAGGGGCAGGCAGGTGCAGGTAGAGCTGGCAGGGGCACGTGGGGGCGATGGGGGGCAGATGGGGGCGGGCGGCGGAAGGCGAGGGCGGTCGGTGGTGGGCGGGGGAGGGCTTGGGTGGTCGAGGGCGGGCTATGGCGGGAGTGGGATGGCGAAGACACTATTCTTTCCGTCTATCTTGACGATCAAACTCCTTAATTCTTCTTTCTCGCGTTTTTCTACCGTGTTATTGGTCTTCCTTGGAAATCAAACTCGTTCTTTCTTCTTTCTCGGGTTTTCTCCCGTATTATGGTCTTCCTTGGTGATCAAACTCAATTATCCTTCGTTCTCCCGTTTTCTATGGTTTTATCGTTCTTTCTTGTAGATCAAACTCCTTCATTTTTCTTTCTCGCGTTTTCTTCTGTGTTATTGGTCTTCTTTGAAAATCAAACTCGTACTTTTTCTTTTTTGCGTTTTCTCCCGTGTTATCGGTCTTCCTTTGGCGATTACACTCAATTACCTTCTTTCTCCCATTTTCTCTCTGTTTTATTGGTATATATTTACGATCAAACTCCTTCATTTTTATTCTCGCGTTTTCTCCCGTGTTATTGGTCTTCCTTGGAAATCAAACTCGTTTTTTTTCTTTCTCGCATTTTTCCCGTGTTATCGGACTTCCTCTGCGATCAAATTCAATTATCCATCTTTCACCCGATTTCTCTGGTTTTATCGGTCTTTGTTGGCGATCAAACTCAATCATTCTTCCTTCTAGCTTTTTCCACCGTTTTATTGGTCTTCCTTTGAAATCAAACACTTTATTTCTTCTTTTTCGCGTATTCTCCCGTATTATCGGTCTTCCTTGGCCATCAAACTCAATTATCCTTCTTTCTCCCGTTTTCTATGGTTTTATTGGTCCTTCTTGGCGATCAAACTCATTCATTTATTTTTCGCGTTTTCTACAGTATTATTGGTCTTCCTTGGAAATCCAACTCGTTTTTTCTTCTTTCGTTCGCTTTCTCCCATGTTTTTGGTCTTCCTTGGCGATCAATCTCGTTCATTCTCCTTTATCGCGTTTTCTTTCGTGTCATCGGTCTTCCTTGGCGATCAAACACAATTATCGTTCTTTCTGCCGATTTTTCTGGTTATATCGGTCTTTCTTGTAAATCAAACTCGTTCCTTCTTCTTTCTTTGTTTTTTTTCGTGTTTTCGGTCTTACATTGCGATCAAAATCGTTCATTCTCCTTTTTCGCGTTTTCTCACGTTTAATCGGCCTTCCTTGGCGATAGAACTCAATTATTCAGGCGGGGGCAAGCGGGGGCAGGCAAGGGCATGCGGGGGCAGGTGGGGGCAGGCGAGAACAGGCGGGGGCGGTCGGAGGCGAGCGTGGGCGGGCGTTGGCGTACGGGGGCGAGCGGGGGCGGGCGGGGGCGGGCGAGGGCGGGCGAGGGCGGGCGGGGGCGGGCAAGAGCGTGCGAGGGCTGGAGGGGGCGGGCGGGCACGGGCGGGCGGGGGCGTAAAGGGGCGGGTGGGGCAGGCGGGTGTAGGAAAGAGAAGGCGGGGGCAGGCGGGAGAGCGCGGTGGCAGGAAGAAGGAGGCGGGGAAGGCGGAGGCGGGTCGAGCGGGGGCGGGAGGGGATGGCGGGGCGGGAGGGGGCGGGCATGGGCGGGGCGGTGTCTGGCGGGGGGAGGGCGGGCGGGAGCGGGCAGGGGCGGGCTGGGGCAGGCGGGCGTAGGCGGGGCAAGAGGAAGCAGCCGGAAGAAGGCGGAGGCAGGCGGAAGCAAGCGGGGGCGGGCCTGGGCGGGCGGGCCCGGGTGGGCGGGGGCGTGCGGGCGGAAGCGGGCGGGGTAAGGCGGGGCTGGCTGTGGCAGGTAGGGCGGGCTGGGGCGGGGGGGCTTGGGCGGACGCGAGCGGGCGGGTGTCGACGGGGGCAGACGAGGGCGGGCGGGGGCGGGCGGGGGGCGGGCAGGGGCGGACGAGAGCAGGCGGGGGCAGGCTGGGGCAGGTGGGGGCAGACGGGGGAAGGCGGGGGCAGGCAGGGGCAGGCTTGGGCCGGCAGGGGCAGGCGGGGATAGGAGGGGGCAGGCGGGGGCAGGCGGGGGCAGGCGAGGGCAGGCGTGGGCAAGCGGAGGAAGTCGGGGGCAGGCGGGTTCAGGCGGGGCTGGCTAGGGCAGGCGGGGTCAGGCAGGGGCATGTAGAGCTGGCAGGGGCACGTGGGGGCGATCGGGGGCAGATGGGGGCGGGCGGCGGAAGGCGAGGGCGGTCGGTGGTGGGCGGGGGAGGGTTTGGGTGGTCGAGGGCGGGCTGTGGCGGGGGTGGGATGGTGAGGACTCTATTCTATCCGTCTATCTTGACGATCAAACTCCTTAATACTTTTTTCTCGCGTTTTCTCCCGTGTTATTGGTCTTCCTTGGAAATCAAACTCGTTCTTTCTTCTTTCTCGCGTTTTCTACCGTATTATGGTCTTCCTTGGTGATCAAACTCAATTATCCTTCGTTCTCCCGTTTTCTATGTTTTTGTCGTTCTTTCTTGTAGATCAAACTCCTTCATTTTTCTTTCTCGCGTTTTCTCCCGTGTTATCGATCTTCCATTGCGATTAAACTCAATTATCCGTATTTCTCCCATTTTCTCTCTGTTTTATTGGTCTATCTTGACGATCAAACTCCTTCATTTTTTTTCTCGCGTTTTCTCCCGTGTAATTGGTCTTCCTTGGAAATCAAACTCGTTTTTTTTTTCTTTCTCTAGTATTCTTCCGTATTATCGGTCTTCCTTGGCGATCAAACGCAATTATCCATCTTTCTCCCGTTTTCTCTGTTATTATCGGAACTTCTTGTCAATCAAACACCTTCATTCTTCTTTCTCGCCTTTTCTCCCGAGTTATTGGTCTTCCTTGGAAATCAAACTCTTTCTTTCTCCTTTCTCGCGTTTTCTCCCGTGTTATCAGTCTTTCATGGCGATCAAACTCAATTATCCCATTTCTCCCGTTTTCTCTCTGTTTATTCGGTCTATCTTTACGATCAAACTCCTTCATTCTTCTTTCTCCCGTTTTCTCCTGTGTTATTGGTCTTCCATGGAAACAAACTTGTTCTTTCTTCTTTTTCGCGTTTTCTCCCTTATTATCGGTCTTCCTTGGTGATTAATTTCAATTATCCTTCTTTCTCCCGTTTTCTCTGGTTTTATCGGTCTTTCTTGGCGATCAAACACCTTCATTCTTCTTTCTCGCGTTTTCTCCCGTGTTTTTGGTCTTCCTTGGAAATCAAACTCGTTCTTTCTTCTTTCTCGCGTTTTCTCCCGTATTCTGGTCTTCCTTGGTGATCAAACTCAATTATCCCTCGTTCTCCCCGTTTTCTATGGTTTTATTGGTCTTCCTTGGTGATCAAACTCCTTCATTCATCTTTTTCGCGTTTTCTCCCGTACTATGGGTCTTCCTTGGCCATAAAACTCAATTATCATTCATTCTCCCGTTTTCTTTGGTTTTATTGGTCCTTCTTGGCGATCAAACTCATGCATTCTTACTTTACGCGTTTTCTACAGTATTTTTGGTCTTCCTTGGAAATAAAACTCGTTCTTTCTTCTTTCTCGCGTTTTCTCCCGTATTATGGTCTTCCTTGGTGATCAAACACAATAATCCTTCGTTCTCCCGATTTTCTGGTTTTATCGGTCTTTGTTGGCGATCAAACTCAATCATTCTTCCTTCTAGCGTTTTCCACCGTTTTATTGGTCTTCCTTGGAAATCAAACTCGTTCTTTCTTCTTTTTCGCGTGTTCTCCCGTGTTATTGGTCTTCCTTGGAAATCAAACTCAATTATCTATCTTTCTCCCGTTTTCTCTGTTTTTATCGTTCTTTCTTGTAGATCAAACTCCTTCATTTTTCTTTCTCGCGTTTTCGTCTGTGTTATTGATCTTCTTTGAAAATAAAACTCGTACTTTCCTATTTCTCGCAATTTCTCCCGTGTTATCGGTCTTCCTTGGCGATTAAACTCAATTATCCTTCTTTCTCCCATTTTCTCTCTGTTTTATTGGTATATCTTGACGATCAAACTCCTTAATTTTTTTTCTCGCGTTTTCTCCCGTGTTATTGGTCTTCCTTGGAAATCAAACTCGTTTTTTTTCTTTCTCGCGTATTCTCCCGTATTATCGGTCATCCTTGGCGATCAAACTCAATTATCCATCTTTCTCCCGTTTTCTCTGTTATTATCGGAACTTCTTGTCAATCAAACACCTTCATTCTTCTTTCTCGCCTTTTCTCCCGAGTTATTGGTCTTCCTTGGAATTCAAACTCTTTCTTTCTCCTTTCTCCCGTTTTCTATGGTTTTATTGGTCCTTCTTGGCGATCAAACTCATTCATTCTTTTTTTCGCGTTTTCTACAGTATTTTTGGTCTTCCTTGGAAATCAAACTCGTTCTTTCTTCTTTCGTTCGCTTTCTCCCATGTTTTTGGTCTACCTTGGCTATGAATCTCGTTCATTCTTCTTTCTCGCGTTTTCTCCCGTGTCATCGGTCTTCCTTGGAGATCAAACTCAATTATCGTTCATTCTGCCGATTTCACTGGTTCTATCGGTCTTTCTTGGAAATAAAACTCTTTCTTTCTTCTTTCTCGCGTTTTCTCCCGTATTATGGTCCTCCTTGGCGATTAAACTCAATTATTCTTCTTTCTCCCATTTTCTCTCTGTTTTACTGGTATATCTTGACGATCAAACTCCTTCATTTTTTTCTCGCGTTTTCTCCCGTGTTATTGGTCTTCCTTGGAAATCAAACCTGTTTTTTTTTTCTTTCTCGCGTATTCTCCCGTATTATCGGTCTTCCTTGGCGATCAAACACAATTATCGTTCTTTCTCCCGTTTTCTCTGGTTCTATCGGTATTTCTTGTAAATCAAACTCGTTCTTTCTTCTTTCTTTGTTTTTTTTTTCGTGTTTTCGGTCTTCCGTTGCGATCAAAATCGTTCATTCGCCTATTTCGCGTTTTCTCACGTGTCATCGGC
>JAJPWW010000039.1:0-77243 GCA_028673005.1 Tanypteryx hageni
GAAAAGAAATGAGGGGAGGTGAAAGGAAGTGAGGGGAGGTGAAAGGAAACGAGAAGAGGTGAAAGGAAGTGAGGGGAGGTGAAATGAATTGAGGGGGTGTGAAAGGAAGTGAAAGGAGGTGAAAGGAAGAGAGGGGAGGTGAAAGGAAGCGAGTGGTGGTGAAATTAGGTAAGGGGATGTTAAAGGAAGTAAGGGGAGGTGAAAGGAAGTGAGGGGAGGCGAAATAAAGTGAGGGAAGGTGAAATGAGGTGAGGGAAATTGAAAGGAAGTGAGGGGAGTTAAAAGGAAGTAAGGGGAGGTGAAAGGAAGTGAGAGAATGTTAAAGGAAGCGAGGGGAGGTAAAAGGAAGTGAGGGGAGGCGAAAGGAAATGAGGAGAGGTGAAAGGAAGTGAGTGATGTTGAAATTAAGTAAGTAGATGTTAAAGGAAGTAAGTGGAGTTGAAAGGAAGTAAGGGGAGGTGAAAGGAAGTGAGAGAATGTGAAAGGATGTGAGGGAAGGTGAAGGAAAGGGATGGGAGGTGAAATGAAGTGAGGGGAGGTGAAAGGAAGTGAGGGGAGGTGAAAGGAAGAGAGAAGAGGTGAAAGGAAATGAGGGGAGGTGAAAGGAAATGAGGGGTGGTGAAGGTAAGTGAGGGGAGGTGAAAGGAAGAGAGAAGAGGTGAAAGGAAGTGAGGGGAGGTGATAGAAAGTGAGGGGAGGTGAAATGAAGTGAGGTGAGGTTAAAGGAAGTGAGGGGATGTTAAAGGAAGTGAGAGGAGGTGAAAGGAAGTGAGAGGAGGGGAAAAGAAGTGAGGGGAGGTGAAAGGATGTGGGGGGAGGTGAAAGGAAGTGAGGGGAGGTGAAAGGAAGTGAGAAGAGGTGAAAGGAATTGGATGGAGGTGAAAGGAAGTGAGGGGAGGCGAAAGGATGTAAGGGGAGGTAAATGGATGTGAGGGGATGTTAAAGGAAATGAGGGGAGGTGAAAGGAAGTGAGGGGAGGCGAAAGGATGTGAGGGGAGGTAAATGGAAGTGAGGGGATGTTAAAGGAAGTAAGGGGAGGTAAAAGTAAGTGAGGGGAGTTGAAAGAAAGTAAGAAAATATCATAGGCTGGTTGGGTTGGGTTGGGATTGGATGGGTTGGGTTGGGTTTGATTGGGTTGGGTTGGGTTGGGTTGGGTGTTGTTCGTTTGTGTTGGGTTGGGTTGGGTAGGTTTGGGTTTGGTTGGGTTGGGTTGGGTTAAGTGAGACGAGGTGAATGGATGTGAGGGGATATTAAAAGAATTAAGGGGAGGTGAAAGGAAGTGAGAGGAGGTGAAAGAAAGTGAGGGGAGAAGAAAGGAAGTAAGTGGAAGTGAATGGAAGTGAGGAAAGGTGAAGGGAAGCGACAGTAGGTGAAAGAAGTTGAGTTAAGCTGAGTGGAAGTGAGGGTAGGTGAAAAAAAGTGAGGGGGGGTGAAAAGAATTAGGAGTAGGTGAAACGAAGTGAGGAGAGGTGAAAGGAATTGAGGGAAGGTGAAAGGAAGTGATGGAAGGTGAATGGAAGTGAGGTAAGGTGAAAGGTAGTGAAGGGAGGGGAGAGATAGTTAGGGGAGCTAAAAGGAAATAAGGGGAGGTAAAAGGATGTGAAAAAATGTGAAAGGCAGCGAAGGAAGGTGAAAGAAAGTGAGGAGAGGTGAAAGGAAGTGAGGGGAGGTGAAAGGAAGTGAGGGGAGGTGGATGGAAGTGAGGGGAGGCAAAAGGAATTGAGGGGAGGTGAATGGAAGTGAGGGGATGTTAAAGAAAGTAAGGGGAAGTGAAGGGAACTGAGATGAGGTAAAAGGAAGTAAGGGGAGTTGAAAAGAAGTGAGGGGAGATGAAATAAAGTGAGGGGAGGTAAATGGAAGTGAGGGGATGTTAAAGAAAGTAAGGGAAAATAAATGGAAGTGAGGGGAGGTAAAAGGAAGTAAGGGGAGGTGAAAGGAAGTGAGGGGAGATAAAAGGAAGTGAGTGGAGGTGAAAGGAAGAGAGGAAAAGTGATGGGTGGTTAGGGGGAGCGATGGGAGCTGAGGGGAAGTGAGGGAAAGTAAATAGACGTGCAAAGAGATGAAAGAAAGTGAGGGGATGTAAAATGAAGTGAGGAAAGGTGAGAGGAAGTGAGGGGAGGCTAAAGGAAGTGAGGTGGGGTTAAAAGGAAGTAGGAGTAGGTGAAAGGAAGTGAAGGGAGTCGAAAGGAAATGAGGGAAGGTGAAAGGAAATGAGGGAAGGTGAGTATAAGTGAGGAAATATGAAAGGAATTGAAGGGAGGCGAAAAATAATGAGGGGAGGTAAAAGGAAATAAGGGGAGGTAAAAGGAATGAAAAAATGTGTAAGGAAGCAAGGGAAGATGAAATAAATTGAAGGGAGGTGAATGGAAGTGGGGGGAGGTGAAAGGAAGTGAGGAGAGTTGAATGAAAGAGTGGGGAGGTGAAAGGAAGTGATGGGAGGTGAATGAAAGTGAGAGAATGTGAAAGGAAGCGAGGGAAAGTGAAAGGAAGTGAGGCGAGGTAAAAGGAAGAGAGGGGAGGTGAAAGGAAGAGAGGGAAGGTGAAAGGAAGTGAGGGGAGTTGAAAGGAAGTGAGGGGAGGTGAATGGAAGTGAGGGGAGGCGAAAGGAATTGAGGGGAGATGAATGGGAGTGAGGGGATGTTAAAGAAAGTAAGGGGAGGTGAAAGGAAGTGATGGGAGGTAAAATGAAGTGAGAGAATGTGAAAGGAAGTGAGAAAAGGTGAAAGAAAATGAGGGGAGATGAAAGGATGTCAATGGTGGTGAAAGGAAATGAGCGGAGGTAAAATGAAGTGAGGGGAGGTGAAAGGAAGTGAGGGGAGGTGAAAGAAAGTGAGGGGAGGTGAAAGGAAATGAGGGGAGATGAAAGGAAGCAAGTGGATATGAAAGAAATTGAGGAGAGGTGAAATGATGTGAGGTGAGGTAAATGAAGTGAGGGGATATTAAAGGAAGTGAGAGGAGTTGAAAGGAAGTGAGAGGTGGTGAAATTAAATAAGGGGAGGTGAAAGAAATTGAGGGTATGTTAAAGGAAGTAAGGGGAGGTGAAAGGAAGTGAGGGGATGTTAAAGTAAGTAAGGGAAGGTGAAATGAAGTGAGGGGAGGTGAAAAAAAGTAAGGGGAGGAGAAAGAAATTGAGGGGAGGAGAAAGGAAATAAGGGGAGGTGAAAGGAAGTGAGAGAATGTGAAAGGAATTGAGGGAAGGTGATAGAAAAAGAGGAGAGGTGAAAGGAAGTGAGGGGAGGTGAATGAAAGAGAGAGAATGTGAAAGGAAGTAAGGGAAGGTGAAAGAAAGTGAGGGGAAGTGAAAGGAAATGAAGGGAGATGAAAGGAAGCAAGGGGAAATGAAAGAAAGTGAGGGGAGGCGACATGAAGTGAGGTGAGGTTAAAGGAAGTGAGGAGATGTTAAGGAATTGAGAGGAGGTGAAAGGAAGTGAGAGGAGGGGAAAAGAAATGAGGGGAGGTGAAAGGAAGTGAGGGGAGGTGAAAGGAAACGAGAAGAGGTGAAAGGAAGTGAGGGGAGGTGAAATGAATTGAGGGGGTGTGAAAGGAAGTGAAAGGAGGTGAAAGGAAGAGAGGGGAGGTGAAAGGAAGCGAGTGGTGGTGAAATTAGGTAAGGGGATGTTAAAGGAAGTAAGGGGAGGTGAAAGGAAGTGAGGGGAGGCGAAATAAAGTGAGGGAAGGTGAAATGAGGTGAGGGAAATTGAAAGGAAGTGAGGGGAGTTAAAAGGAAGTAAGGGGAGGTGAAAGGAAGTGAGAGAATGTTAAAGGAAGCGAGGGGAGGTAAAAGGAAGTGAGGGGAGGCGAAAGGAAATGAGGAGAGGTGAAAGGAAGTGAGTGATGTTGAAATTAAGTAAGTAGATGTTAAAGGAAGTAAGTGGAGTTGAAAGGAAGTAAGGGGAGGTGAAAGGAAGTGAGAGAATGTGAAAGGATGTGAGGGAAGGTGAAGGAAAGGGATGGGAGGTGAAATGAAGTGAGGGGAGGTGAAGGGAAGTGAGGGGAGGTGAAAGGAAGAGAGAAGAGGTGAAAGGAAATGAGGGGAGGTGAAAGGAAATGAGGGGTGGTGAAGGTAAGTGAGGGGAGGTGAAAGGAAGAGAGAAGAGGTGAAAGGAAGTGAGGGGAGGTGATAGAAAGTGAGGGGAGGTGAAATGAAGTGAGGTGAGGTTAAAGGAAGTGAGGGGATGTTAAAGGAAGTGAGAGGAGGTGAAAGGAAGTGAGAGGAGGGGAAAAGAAGTGAGGGGAGGTGAAAGGATGTGGGGGGAGGTGAAAGGAAGTGAGGGGAGGTGAAAGGAAGTGAGAAGAGGTGAAAGGAATTGGATGGAGGTGAAAGGAAGTGAGGGGAGGCGAAAGGATGTAAGGGGAGGTAAATGGATGTGAGGGGATGTTAAAGGAAATGAGGGGAGGTGAAAGGAAGTGAGGGGAGGCGAAAGGATGTGAGGGGAGGTAAATGGAAGTGAGGGGATGTTAAAGGAAGTAAGGGGAGGTAAAAGTAAGTGAGGGGAGTTGAAAGAAAGTAAGAAAATATCATAGGCTGGTTGGGTTGGGTTGGGATTGGATGGGTTGGGTTGGGTTTGATTGGGTTGGGTTGGGTTGGGTTGGGTGTTGTTCGTTTGTGTTGGGTTGGGTTGGGTAGGTTTGGGTTTGGTTGGGTTGGGTTGGGTTAAGTGAGACGAGGTGAATGGATGTGAGGGGATATTAAAAGAATTAAGGGGAGGTGAAAGGAAGTGAGAGGAGGTGAAAGAAAGTGAGGGGAGAAGAAAGGAAGTAAGTGGAAGTGAATGGAAGTGAGGAAAGGTGAAGGGAAGCGACAGTAGGTGAAAGAAGTTGAGTTAAGCTGAGTGGAAGTGAGGGTAGGTGAAAAAAAGTGAGGGGGGGTGAAAAGAATTAGGAGTAGGTGAAACGAAGTGAGGAGAGGTGAAAGGAATTGAGGGAAGGTGAAAGGAAGTGATGGAAGGTGAATGGAAGTGAGGTAAGGTGAAAGGTAGTGAAGGGAGGGGAGAGATAGTTAGGGGAGCTAAAAGGAAATAAGGGGAGGTAAAAGGATGTGAAAAAATGTGAAAGGCAGCGAAGGAAGGTGAAAGAAAGTGAGGAGAGGTGAAAGGAAGTGAGGGGAGGTGAAAGGAAGTGAGGGGAGGTGGATGGAAGTGAGGGGAGGCAAAAGGAATTGAGGGGAGGTGAATGGAAGTGAGGGGATGTTAAAGAAAGTAAGGGGAAGTGAAGGGAACTGAGATGAGGTAAAAGGAAGTAAGGGGAGTTGAAAAGAAGTGAGGGGAGATGAAATAAAGTGAGGGGAGGTGAAAGGAAGTGAGTGGATGTGAAAGGAAAAGAGGAAAAGTGATGGGAGGTGGGGGGGAGCGATGGGAGCTGAGGGGAAGTGAGGGAAAGTAAATAGATGTGCAAAGAGGTGAAAGAAAGTGAGGGGATGTAAAATGAAGTGAGGAAAGGTGAGTGGAAGTGAGGGAAGGCAAAAGGAAGTGAGGTGGGGTGAAATGAAATAGGAGTAGGTGAAAGGAAGTGAGGAGAGGTGAAATGAAATGAGGGAAGGTGAAAGGAAATGAGGGAAGGTGAATGGAAGTGAGGAAATATGAAAGGAATTAAGGGAGGTGAAAAATAATGAGGGGAAGTAAAAGGAAATAAGGGGAGGAAAAAGGAAATAAGGGGAGGTAAAAGGAATGAAGAAATGTGAAAGAAAGCAAGGGAAGATGAAATAAATTGAAGGGAGGTGAAAGGACGTGAGGGGAGGTGAATGAAAGTGAGAGAATGTGAAAGGAAGCGAGGGAAGGTGAAAGAAAGTGAGGCGAGGTAAAAGGAAGAGAGTGGAGGTGAAAGGAAGAGAGGTGAGGTGAAAGGAAATGAGGGGAGTTGAAAGGAAGTGAGGGGAGGTGAATAGAATTGAGGGGAGGCGAAAGGAATTGAGGGGAGGTGAATGGAAGTGAGAGGATGTTAAAGAAAGTAAGGGGAGGTGAAAGGAAATGATGGGAGGTAAAATGAAGTGAGAGAATGTGAAAGGAAATGAGAAAAGGTGAAAGAAAATGAGGAGAGATGAAAGAAAGTGAATGGAGGTGTAAGGAAATGAGCGGAGGTGAAATGAAGAGAGGGGAGGTGAAAGGAAGTGAGGGGAGGTGAAAGAAAATGAGGGGAGGTGAAAGGAAGTGAGGGGTGGTGAAATGAAATAAGGGGAGGTGAATGGAAGTGACGGGATGCTAAAGTAAGTAAGGGGAGGTGAAAGGAAGTGAGTGGAGGTGAAATAAAGTTAGGGAAGGTGAAATGAAGTGAGGGGAGGTGAAAGGAAATAAGGGGAGGTGAAAGGAAGTGAGAAAATGTGAAAGGAAGTAAGGGAAGGTGAAAGAAAGTGTGGGGAGGTGAAAGGAAAGGAGGGGAGATGAAAGGAAGCAAGTGGAAATGAAAGAAATTGAGGGGAGGTGAAATTAAGTGAGGTGAGGTTAAAGGAAGTGAGGGGATATTAAAGGAAGTGAGAGGATTGAAAGGAAGTGAGAGGATTGGAAAAGAAATGAGGGGAGGTGAATGGAAGTGAGGGGATTTTGTAGAAAGTAAGGGGAAGTGAATGGAAGTGAGGGGAGGTAAAAGGAAGTAAGGGGAGGTGAAAGGAAGTGAGGGGAGGTGAAAGGAAACGAGTAGAGGTGAAAGAAAGTGAGAGGTGGTGAAATGAAGTGATGGGTGGTGAAAGGAAGTAAGATGAGTTGAAATAAAGTAAGGGGAGGTGAAACGAACTGAGGGGAGGCGAAAGGAAGTGAGGGGAGGTGACAGAAAGTGAGAGAATGTGAAAGGTTGGTTGGGTTGTGTTGGGTTTAGTTGGGTTGGGTTGGGTTGGGATGGGTTGGGTTAAGTTGGGTTGGGTTGGGTTGTTTTGGGTTGGTTTGAGTTGGGTTGGGTTGGTTAGGGTTGGGTTGGTTTGGGTTGGTTTGGGTTGTGTTGGGTTGGGTTGGGTTGTGTTGGGTTGGGATGGGATGGGTTGTGTTGGTTTGGGTTGGGTTGGGTTGGTTTGGGTTGGGTTGGGTTAAGTGAGGGGAGGAGAATGGAAGTGAAAGTATGTTAAAGGAAGTAAGGGGAGGTGAAAGTATGTGAATGGAGGTAAAAGAAAGTGAGGGGAGGTGAAATGAAGTGAGTAGAGGTGAAAGGAAGTGAGGGGAGGTGAAAGGAAGAGAGGAGAGGTGAAAGGAAATGAGGGGTGGTGAAAGGAAGTAAGGGGAGGTGAAAGGAAGTGAGGGGATGTAAAAGAAAGTGAGGGGAGATGAAGTAAAGGGAGAGGAGGTTAAAGGAAGTGAAGGGATGTTGAAGGAAGTGAGGAGAGGTGAAGAAAAGTGAGGGGAGGAGAAAAGAAGAGAGGGGAGGTGAAAGGAAGTGAGAAAAGGTGAAAGGAAGTGGGGGGAGGTGATATAAAGTAAGGGGAGGTGAAAGAAAGAGAGGGGAGGTGAAAGGAAGTGAGGGGAGGTTAAAAGAAGTGAGGGGAGGTGAAAGGAAGTGAGGGGAGTTGAAAGGAAGTGAGAGGAGGTGAAAGGAAGTGAGAGGAGGGGAAATGAAGTGAGGGGTGGTGAAAGGAAGTGAGGGGAGGTGAAAGGAAACGAGAAGAGGTGAAAGAAAGTGAGGGGAGGTGAAATGAAGTAAAGGGAGTGTGAAAGGAAGTGAAAGGAGGTGAAAGGAAGAGAGGGGAGGTGAAAGGAAGCGAGGGGAGTTGAAAGGAAGTGAGGGGAGGCGAAAGGAAATGAGGAGAGGTGAAAGAAAGTGAGTGGTGGTGAAATTAGGTAAGGGGATGTTAAAGGAAGTAAGGGGAGGTGAAAAGAAGTGAGGGGAGGTGAAATAAAGTGAGGGAAGGTGAAATAAAGTGAGGGGAGGTGAAAGGAAGTGAGAGGAGTTAAAAGGAAGTAAGGGGAGGTGAAACGAAGTGAGAGAATGTGAAAGGAAGCGAGGCTAGGGAAAAGGAAGTGAGGGGAGGCGAAAGGAAATGAGGAGAGGTGAAAGGAAGTGAGTGATTGTGAAATTAAGTAAGTGGATGTTAAAGGAAGTAAGTGGAGTTGAAAGGAAGTAAGAGGAGGTGAAAGGAAGTGAGAGAATGTGAAAGGATGTGAGGGAAGGTGAAGGAAAGGGATGGGAGGTGAAATGAAGTGAGGGGAGGTGAAAGGAAGTGAGGGGAGTTGAAAGGAAGAGAGAAGAGGTGAAAGGAAATGAGGAGAGGTGAAAGGAAGTGAGGGGAGGTGAAAGGAAGTGAGGGGAGGTGAAAGGAAGAGAGAAGAGGTGAAAGGAATTGAGGGGAGGTGAAAGGAAGTGAGGGGAGGTGAAAGGAATTGAGGGGAGGTTATAGAAAGTAAGGGGAGGTGAAATGAAGTGAGGTGAGGTTAAAGGAAGTGAGGGGATGTTAAAGGAAGTGAGAGGAGGTGAAAGGAAGTAAGAGGAGGGGAAAAGATGTGAGGGGAGTTGAAAGGATGTGGGGGGAGGTGAAAGGAAGTGAGGGGAGGTGAAAGGAAGTGAGAAGAGGTGAAAGGAAGTGGATGGAGGTGAAAGGAAATGAGGGGAGGCGAAAGGATGTAAGGGGAGGTAAATGGATGTGAGGGGATGTTAAATGAAATGAGGGGATGTGAAAGGAAGTGAGGGGAAGCGAAAGGATGTGAGTGGAGGTAAATGGAAGTGAGGGGATGTTAAAGGAAGTAGGGGGAGGTAAAAGTAAGTGAGGGGAGTTGAAAGAAAGTAAGAGAATACCATAGGTTGGTTGGGTTGGGTTGGGATTAAATGGGTTGGGTTGGGTTTGATTGGGTTGGGTTGGGTTGGGTGTGGTTCGTTTGGGTTGGGTTGGGTTGGGTAGGTTTGGGTTTGGTTGGGTTGGGTTGGGTTGGGTATTGTGAGAGGAGACGAATGGAAGTAAGGGGATGTTAAAAGAAATAATCGGAGGTGAAAGGAAGTGAGAGGAGGTGAAAGAAAGTGACGGGAGAAGAAAGCAAGTAAGTGGAAGTGAATGGAAGTGAGGAAAAGTGAAAGGAAGCGACAGGAGGTGAAAGAAGTTGAGGGAAGCTGAATGGAAGTGAGGAAAGGTGAAAGGAAGTGAGGGTAGGTGAAAAGAAGTGAGGGGGGGTGAAAGGAATTAGGAGTAGGTGAAACGAAGTGAGGAGAGGTGAAAGGAAATGAGGGAAGATGAAAGGAAGTGAGAGGAGGTGAAAGAAAATGAGGGGAGAAGAAAGGAAGTAAGTGGAAGTGAATGGAAGTGAGGGGAGGTAAAAGGAAGTAAGGGGAGTTGAAAAGAAGTGAGGGAAGATGAAAGAAAGTGAGGGAAGGTGAAATAAAGTGAGGGGAGGTAAAAGGAAGAGAGTGGATGTAAAAGGAAGAGAGGAAAAGTGATGGTTGGTGGGGGGGAGCGATTGGAGCTGAGGGGAAGTGAGGGAAAGTAAATAGATGTGCAAAGAGGTGAAAGAAAGTGAGGGGATATAAAAAGAAGTGAGGAAAGGTGAGTGGAAGTGAGGGGAGGCTAAAGGAAGTGAGGTGGGGTGAAAGGAAGTAGGAGTAGGTGAAAGGAAGTGAGGAGAGGTGAAAGGAAATGAGGGAAGGTGAAAGGAAATGAGGGAAGGTGAATGGAAGTGAGGAAATATGAAAGGAATTGAAGGGAGGTGAAAAATAATGAGGGGAGGTAAAAGGAAATAAGGGGAGGTAAAAGGAATGAAGAAATGTGAAAGGAAGCAAGGGAAGATGAAATAAATTGAAGGGAGGTGAAAGGAAGTGAGGGGAGGTGAAAGGAAGAGAGGGGAAATGAAAGGAAGTGAGGGGAGTTGAAAGGTAGTGAGGTGAATGGAATTGAGGGGAGGCGAAAGGAATTGAGGGGAGGAGAATGGATGTGAGGGGATGTTAAAGAAAATAAGGGGAGGTGAATGGAAGTGATGGGAGGTAAAATGAAGTGAGAGAATGTGAAAGGAAGTGAGAAAAGGTAAAAGAAAATGAGGAGAGATGAAAGAAAGTGAATGGAGGTGAAATGAAATGAGCGGAGGTGAAAAGAAGTGAGGGGAGGTGAAAGGAATTGAGGGGAGGTGAAAGGAAGTGAGGGGAGGTGAAAGGAAGTGAGGGGTGGTGAAATGAAAAAAGGGGAGGTGAAAGGAAGTGAGGGGATGTTAAAGTAGGTAAGGGGAGGTGAAAAGAAGTGAGGGGAGGTGAAATAAAGTTAGGGATGGTGAAATGAAGTGAGGGGAGGTGAAAGGAAGTGAGGGGAGGTGAAAGAAATTGAGGGGAGGATAAAGGAAATAAGGGGAGGTGAAATGAAGTCAGAGAATGTGAAAGGAATTGAGGGGAAGGTGATAGAAAGAGAGGAGAGGTGAAAGGAAGTAAGGGGAGTTGAAAGGAAGTGAGGGGAGGTGAATGAAAGTGAGAGAATGTGAAAGGAATCAAGGGAAGGTGAAAGAAAGTGAGGGGAGGTGAAAGGAAATGAAGGGAGATGAAAGGAAGCAAGTGGAAATGAAAGAAATTGAGGGGAGGTGAAATGAAGTGAGGTGAGGTTAAAGGAAGTGAGGGGATATTAAAGGAAGTGAGAGGATTGAAAGGAAGTGAGAGGATTGGAAAAGAAGTGAGGGGAGGTGAATTGAAGTGAGGGGATGTTATAGAAAGTAAGGGGAAGTGAATGGAAGTGAGGGGAGGTAAAAGGAAGTAAGGGGAGGTGAAAGGATGTGAGGGGAGGTGAAAGGAAACGAGTAGAGGTGAAAGAAAGTGAGGGGTGGTGAAATGAAGTGAGGGGGGGGGTGAAAGGAAGTGAGGGGAGTTGAAATAAAGTAAGGGGAGGTTAAACGAACTGAAAGGAGGCGAAAGGAAGCGAGGGGAGGTGACAGAAAGTGAGAGAATGTGAAAGGTTGGTTGGGTTGGGTTGGGTTAAGTTGGGTTGGGTTGGGTTGTTTTGGGTTGGGTTGGGTTGGTTAGGGTTGGGTTGGGTTGTGTTGGTTTGGGATTTGTTGGGTTGGGTTGGGTTGGGTTGGGTTGTGTTGGGTTGAGATGGGATGGGTTGTGTTGGTTTGGGTTGGGTTGGGTTGGGTTGGTTTGGGTTGGGTTGGGTTAAGTAAGGGGAGGTGATTGAAAGTGAAAGTATATTAAAGGAAGTAAGGGGAGGTGAAAGTATGTGAATGGAGGTAAAAGAAAGTGAGGGGAGGTGAAATGAAGTGAGTAGAGGTGAAAGGAAGTGAGGGGAGGTGAAAGGAAGAGAGGAGAGGTGAAAGTAAATGAGGGGTGGTGAAAGGAAGTAAGGGGAGGTGAAAGGAAGTGAGGGGAGGTAAAAGAAAGTGAGGAGAGATGAAGTAAAGTGAGAGGAGGTTAAAGGAAATGAAGGGATGTTAAAGGAGGTGAGGAGAGGTGAAAGGAAGTGAGGGGAGGAGAAAAGAAGAGAGGGGAGGTGAAAGGAAGTGAGAAGAGGTGAAAGGAAGTAGGGGGATGTGATATAAAGTAAGGGGAGGTGAAAGAAAGAGAGGGGAGGTGAAAGGAATTGAGGGGAGGTGAAAGGAAGTGAGGGAAAGTGAAAGGAAGTGAGGGGTGGTAAAATGAAATAAGGGGGAGGTGAAAGGAAGTGAGGGGATGTTAAAGAAAATAAGGGGAGGTGAAAGGAAATGAGGGGAGGTGAAATAAAGTGAGGGAATGTGAAATGAAATGAGGGGAGGTGAAAGGAAGTGAGGGGAGGTGAAAGAAATTGAGGGGAGGAGAAAGGAAATAAGGGGAGGTGAAAGGAAGTGAGAGAATGTGAAAGGAATTGAGGGAAGGTGATAGAAAGAGAGGAAAGGTGAAAGGAAGTGAGGGGAGGTGAAAGGAATTGAGGGGAGGTGAATGAAAGAGAGAGAATGTGAAAGGAAGTAAGGGAAGGTGAAAGAAAGTGAGGGGAGGTTAAAGGAAATGAGGGGAGATGAAAGGAAGCAAGGGGAAATGAAAGAAAGTGAGGGGAGCAGAAATGAAGTGAGGTGAGGTTAAAGGAAGTGAGGGGATGTTAAAGGAAGTGAGAGGAGGTGAACGGAAGTGAGAGGAGGGGAAAAGAAGTGAGGGGAGGTGAAAGGAAGTGAGGGGAGGTGAAAGGAAACGAGAAGAGGTGAAAGAAAGTGAGGGGAGGTGAAATGAAGTGAGGGGGTATGAAAGGAAGTGAAAGGAGGTGAAAGGAAGAGAGGGGAGGTGAAAGGAAGCGAGGGGAGTTGAAAGTAAGTGAGGGGAGGCGAAAGGAAATGAGGAGAGGTGAAAGAAAGTGAGTGGTGGTGAAATTAGGCAAGGGGATGTTAAAGGAAGTAAAGGGAGGTGAAAGGAAGTGAGGGGAGGTGAAATAAAGTGAGGGAAGGTGAAATGAAGTGAGGGGAGGTGAAGGGACGTGAGGGGAGTTAAAAGGAAGTAAGGGGAGGTGAAAGGAAGTGAGAGAATGTGAAAGGAAGCGAGGGGAGGTAAAAGGAAGTGAGGGGAGGCGAAAGGAAATGAGGAGAGGTGAAAGGAATTGAGTGATGGTGAAATTAAGTAAGGGGATGTTAAAGGAAGTAAGTGGAGTTGAAAGGAAGTAAGGTGAGGTGAAAGGAAGTGAGAGAATGTGAAAGGATGTGAGGGAAGGTGAAGGAAAGGGATGTGAGGTGAAATGAAGTGAGGGGAGGTGAAAGGAAGTGAGCGGAGGTGAAAGGAAGAGAGAAGAGGTTAAAGGAAATAAGGGGAGGTGAAAGGAAGTGAGGGCTGTTGAAAGGAAGTGAGGGAAGGTGAAAGGAAGAGAGAAGAGGTGAAAGGAATTGAGGGGAGGTGAAAGGAAGTGAGGGGAGGTGAAAGGAAGTGAGGGGAGGTTATAGATAGTGAGGGGAGGTGAAATGAAGTGAGGTGAGGTTAAAGGAAGTGACGGGATGTTAAAGGAAGTGAGAGGAGGTGAAAGGAAGGGAGAGGAGGTGAAAGGAAGTGAGTGGAGGTGAAAGGAAGTGAGAAGAGGTGAAAGGAAGTGGATGGAGGTGAAAGGAAGTGAGGGGAGGCGAAAGGATGTAAGGGGAGGTAAATGGATGTGAGGGGATGTTAAAGGAAGTAAGGGGAGGTAAAAGTAAGTGAGGGGAGTTGAAAGAAAGTAAGAGAATATCATAGGTTGTTTGGGTTGGGTTGGGATTGGATGGGTTGGGTTGGATTTGATTGGGTTGGGTTGGGTTGGGTTGGGTTCGTTTGTGTTGGGTTGGGTTGGGTAAGTTTGGGTTTGGTTATGTTGGGTTGGGTTTGGTTATGTGATAGGAGGTTAATGGATGTGAGGGGATGTTATAAGAAGTAAGGGGAGGTAAAAGTAAGTGAGGGGAGTTGAAAGAAAGTAAGAGAATATAATAGGTTGGTTGGGTTGGGTTGGGATTGGATGGGTTGGGTTGGGTTTGATTGGGTTGGGTTGGGTTGGTTTGGGTGGGGTTCGTTTGGGTTGGGTTGGGTTGGGTAAGTTTGGGTTTGGTTGGGTTGGGTTGGGTTATATGAGAGGAGGTTAATGGATGTGAGGGGATGTTAAAAGATGTAAGGGGAGGTGAAAGGAAGTGAGAGGAGGTGAAAGAAAGTGAGGGGAGAAGAAAGGAAGTAAGTGGAAGTGAATGGAAGTGAGGAAAGGTGAAAGGAAGCGACAGGAGGTGAAAGAAGTTGAGGGAAGCTGAATGGAAGTGAGGGTAGGTGAAAAGATGTGAGGGGGGATGAAAGGAATTAGGAGTAGGCGAAACGAAGTTAGGAGAGGTGAAAGGAATTGAGGGAAGGTGAAAGGAAGTGATGGAAGGTGAATTGAAGTGAGGTAAGGTGAAAGGTAGTGAAGGGAGGGGAAAGATAGTTAGGGGAGCTAAAAGGAAATAAGGGGAGGTAAAAGGATTTGAAAGAATGTGAAAGGCAGCGAAGGAAGGTGAAGGAAAGTGAGGAGAGGTGAAAGGAAGTGAGGGGAGGTGAAAGGAAGTGAGGGGAGGCAAAAGGAATTGAGGGGAGGTTAATGGAAGTGAGGGGATGTTAAAGAAAGTAAGAAGAAGTGAATGGAAGTGAGGGGAGGTAAAAAGAAGTAAGGTGAGTTGAAAATAATTGAGGGGAGATGAAAGAAAGTGAGGGGAGGTGAAATAAAGTGAGGGGAGGTGAAAGGAAGAGAGTGGAGGTGAAAGGAATAGCGGAAAAGTGATGGGAGGTGGGGGGGAGCGATGGGTGCTGAGGGGAAGTGAGGGAAAGTAGATAGATGTTCAAAGAGGTGAAAGAAAGTGAGGGGATGTAAAATGAAGTGAGGAAAGGTGAGTGGAAGTGAGGGGAGGCTAAAGGAAAAGAGGTGGGGTGAAAGGAATTAGGACTAGGTGAAAGGAAGTGAGGAGAGGTGAAAGAAAATGAGGGAAGGTGAAAGGAAATGAGGGAAGGTGAATGGAAGTGAGGAAATATGAAAGGAATTGAAAGGGGGGTGAAAAATAATGAGGTGAGGTAAAAGGAAATAAGGGGAGGTAAAAGGAATGAAGAAAAGTGAAAGGAAGCAAGGAAAGATGAAATAAATTGAAGGGAGGTGAAAGGAAGTGAGGGGAGGTGAAAGGAAGTGAGGGGAGATGAAAGGAAGAGTGGGGATGTGAAAGGAAGTGAGGGGAGATGAATGAAAGTGAGAGAATGTGAAAGGAAGCGAGGGAAGGTGAAAGGAAGTTAGGCGAGGTAAAAGGAAGAGAGTGGAGGTGAAAGGAAGGAAGAAAGGGGAGGGGAAAGGAAGTGAGGGGATTTGAAAGGAAGTGAGGGGAGGTGAATGGTATTGAAGGGAGGCAAAAGGAATTGAGGGGAGGTGAATGGAAGTGAGGGGAGGTAAAATGAAGTGAGAGAATGTGAAAGGAAGTGAGGAAAGGTAAAAGAAAATGAGGAGAGATGAAAGAAAGTGAATGGAGGTAAAAGGAAATGAGTGGAGGTGAAATGAAGAGAGGGGAGGTGAAAGGAAGTGAGGGGAGGTGAAAGGAAGTGAGGGGAGTTGAAAGGAAGTGGGGGGTGCTGAAATGAAATAAGGGGAGGTGAAAGGAAGTGAGGGGATGTTAAAGTAAGTAAGGGGAGGTGAAAGGAAGTGAGGGGAAGTGAAATAAAGTGAGGGAAGGTGAAATGAAGTGAGGAGAGGTGAAAGGAAGTGAGGGGAGGTGAAAGAAATTGAGGGGAGGAGAAAGGAAATAAGGGGAGGTGAAAGGAAGTGAGAGAATGTGAAAGGAATTGAGGGAAGGTGATAGAAAGAGAGGAGAGGTGAAAGGAAGTAAGGGGAGTTGAAAGGAAGTGAGTGGAGGTGAATGAAAGAGAGAGAATGTGATAGGAAGTAAGGGAAGGTGAAAGAAAGTGAGGGGAGGTGAAAGGAAATGAGGGCAGATGAAAGGATGCAAGTGGAAATGAAAGAAATTGAGGGGAGGTGAAATGAAGTAAGGTGAGGTTAAAGGAAGTGAGGGGATATTAAAGGAAGTGAGAGGATTGAAAGGAAGTGAGAGGATTGGAAATGAAGTGAGGGGAGGTGAAAGGTAGTGAGGGGAGGTAAAAGGAAGTAAGGAGTGGTGAAAGGAACTGAGATCATGTGAAAGGAAGTGAGGGAAGGTGAAAGAAAGGGATGGGAGGTGAAAGGAAGTGAGGGGAAGTGAAAGGAAGTGATGGGAGGCAAAAGGAATTGAGGGGAGGTAAATAAAATAGAGAGAATGTGAGAGGAAGACAGGGAAGGTGAAAGGAAGCGAGAAGAGATGAAAGAAAGTGAGGGTAGGTGAAATGAAGCGAGCAAAGAGGTGAAAGAAAGTGAGGGGATGTAAAATGAAGTGAGGAAAGGTGAGAGGAAGTGAAGGGAGGCTAAAGGAAGTGAGGTGTGGTGAAAGGAAGTAGGAGTAGGTGAAAGGAAGTGAGGAGAGGTGAAAGGAAATGAAGGAAGGTGAAAGGAAATGAGGTAAGGTGAATGGAAGTGAGGAAATATGAAAGGAATTGAAGGGAGGTGAAAAATAATGAGGGGAGGTAAAAGGAAATAAGGGGAGGTAAAAGGAATGAATAAATGTGAAAGGAAGCAAGGGAAGATAAAATAAAATGAAGGGAGGTGAAAGGAAGTGAGGGGAGGTGAAGGGAAGTGAGGGGAGATGAAAGGAAGAGTGGGGAGGTGAAAGGAAGTGAGGGGAGGTGAATGAAAGTGAGAGAATGTGAAAGGAAGCGAGGGAAGGTGAAAGGAAGTGAGGCGAGGTAAAGGAAGAGAAGGGAGGTGAAAGGAAGAGAGGGGAGGTGAAAGGAAGTGAGGGGAGTTGAAAGGAAGAGAGGGGAGGTGATTGGAAGTGAGGGGAGGCCAAAGGAATTGAGGGGAGTTGAATGGAAGTGAGGGGATGTTAAAGAAAGTAAGGGGAGGTGAAAGGAAGTGATGGGATAAAAAATGAAGTGAGAGAATGTGAAAGGAAGTGAGAAAAGGTGAAAGAAAATGAGGGGAGATGAAAGGAAGTCAATGGAGGTGAAAGGAAATGAGCGGAGGTGAAAGGAAGAGAGGGGTGGTAAAAGGAAGTGAGGGGAGGTGAAAGGAAGTGAGTGGAGGTGAAAGGAAGTGAGGGGAGGTGTAAGGAAGTGAGGGGTGGTGAAATGAAATAAGGGGAGGTGAAAGGAAGTGAGGGGATGTTAAAGTAAGTAAGGGGAGGTGAAAGGAAGTGAGGGGAGGTGAAAGGAAGTGAGGGGAGATGAAAGGAAGAGTGGAAAGTTGAAAGGAAGTGAGAGAGGTGAATGAAATTGAGAGAATGTGAAAGAAAGCGAGGGAAGGTGAAAGGAAGTGAGAAAAGGTAAAAGAAAATGAGGAGAGATGAAAGAAAGTGAATGGAGGTGAAAGGAAATGAGCGGAGGTGAAATGAAGAGAGGGGAGGTAAAAGGAAGTGAGGGGAGGTGAAAGGAATTGAGGGGAGGTGAAAGGAAGTGAGGGGAGTTGAAAGGAAGTGAGGGGTGGTGAAATGAAATAAGGGGAGGTGAAAGGAAGTGAGGGGATGTTAAAGTAAGTAAGGGGAGGTGAAAGGAAGTGAGGGGAGGTGAAATAAAGTGAGGGAAGGTGAAATGAAGTGAGGAGAGATGAAAGGAAGTGAGGGGAGGTGAAAGAAATTGAGGGGAGGAGAAAGGAAATAAGGGGAGGTGAAAGGAAGTGAGAGAATGTGAAAGGAATTGAGGGAAGGTGATAGAAAGAGAGGAGAGGTGAAAGGAAGTAAGGGGAGTTGAAAGGAAGTGAGTGGAGGTGAATGAAAGAGAGAGAATGTGAAAGGAAGTAAGGGAAGGTGAAAGAAAGTGAGGGGAGGTGAAAGGAAATGAGGGGAGATGAAAGGAAGCAAGTGGAAATGAAAGAAACGAGGGGAGGTGAAATGTAGTGAGGTGAGGTTAAAGGAAGTGAGGGGATATTAAAGGAAGTGAGAGGATTGAAAGGAAGTGAGAGGATTGGAAAAGAATTGAGGGGAGGTGAATGGAAGTGAGGGGATGTTATAGAAAGTAAGGGGAAGTGAATGGAAGTGAGGGGAGATAAAAGGAAGTAAGGGGAGGTGAAAGGAAGTGACGGGAGGTGAAAGAAAACGAGTAGAGGTGAAAGAAAGTCAGGGGTGGTGAAATGAAGTGAGGGGGGTGAAAGGAAGTGAGGGGAAATGAAAGGAAGAGAGGAGAGATGAAAGAAAGCGAGGGGATTTGAAAGGAAATGTGGGGAGGCGAAAGGAAATGAGGGGAGGTGAAAGGAAGTGAGGGGTGGTGAAATTAAGTAAGGGGAGCTGAAAGAAAGTAAGGGGATGTTAAAGGAAGTGAGGGGAGGTGAAAGTTAGTGAGGGGAGGTAAAAGGAAGTAAAGAGAGGTGAAAGGAAGTGAGATCATGTGAAAGGAAGTGAGGGAAGGTGAAAGAAAGGGATGGGAGGTGAAAGGAATTAAGGTGAGGTAAATAAAATAGAGAGAATGTGAGAGGAAGACAGGGAAGGTGAAAGAAAGTGAGGGGAGGTGAAAGTAAGTGAGAAGAGGTAATGGAAGTGAGAGAATGTGAAAGGAAGCGAGAAGAGATGAAAGAAAGTGAGGGTAGGTGAAATGAAGCGAGCAAAGGGGTAAAAGAAAGTGAGGGGATGTAAAATGAAGCGAGGAAAGGTGAGAGGAAGTGAGGGGAGGCTAAAGGAAGTGAGGTGGGGTGAAAGGAAGTAGGAGTAGGTGAAAGGAAGTGAGGAAAGGTGAAAGGAAGTGAGAAAAGGTAAAAGAAATTGAGGGGAGATGAAAGGAAGTGAATGGAGGTGAAAGGAAATGAGCGGAGGTGAAAGGAAGAGAGGGGTGGTAAAAGGAAGTGAGGGGAGGTGAAAGGAAGTGAGGGGAGGTGAAAGGAAGTGAAGGGAGGTGTAAGGAAGTGAGGGGTGGTGAAATGAAATAAGGGGAGGTGAAAGGAAGTGAGGGGATGTTAAAGTAAGTAAGGGGAGGTGAAAGGAAGTGAGGGGAAGTGAAATAAAGTGAGGGAAGGTGAAATGAAGTGAGGGGAGGTGAAAGGAAGTGAGGGGAGGTGAAAGAAATTGAGGGGAGGAGAAAGGAAATAAGGGGAGTTGAAAGGAGGTGAGAGAATGTGAAAGGAATTGAGGGAAGGTGATAGAAAGAGAGGAGAGGTGAAAGGAAGTTCGGGGAGTTGAAAGGAAGTGAGGGGAGGTGAATGAAAGAGAGAGAATGTGAAAGGAAGTGAGAGGAGGTGAAAAGATGTGAGGGGAGGTGAATGGAAGTGACGGGATGTTAAAGAAAGTAAAGGGAAGTGAATGGAAGTAAGGGGAGGTAAAAGAAAGTAAGGGTAGGTGAAAGGAAGTGAGGGGAGGTGAAAGGAAACGAGTAGAGGTGAAAGAAAGTGAGGGGAGGTGAAATGAAGTGAGGGGGGGGTAAAAGGAATTGAGGGGAGGTGAAAGGAAGTGAGGGGCGGTGAAATTAAGTAAGGGGAGTTGAAAGAAAGTGATAGTATGTGAAAGGAAGTGAGGGAAGGTGAAAGAAAGGGATGGAAGGTGAAAGGAAGTGAGGGGAAGTGAAAGGAAGTGATGGTAGGCAAAAGGAAGTGAGGGGAGGTAAATGAAAGAGAGAGAATGTGAAAGGAAGACAGGGAAGGTGAAAGAAATTGAGGGGAGTTGAATGGAAGTGAGGGGAGGTAAAGGAAGTAAGGAGAGCTGAAAGGAAATGATAGAATGTGAAAAGAAGTGAGAGAAGGTGAAAGAATGGGATGGGAGGTGAAAGGAAGTGAGGAAGAGTGAAAGGAAGTGATGGGAGGCAAAAGGAAGTGAGGGGAGGTAAATGAAAGAGAGAGAATGTGAAAGGAAGACAGTAAAGGTGAATGAAATTGAGGGGAGGTGAAAGGAAGTGAGAGAATGTGAAAGGAAGCGAGAAGAGATGAAAGAAAGTGAGGGTAGGTGAAATGAAGCGAGGGGAGTTGAAAGGAAATTAGTGGTGATGAATGAAATAGAGGGGAGGTGAAGGGAAGTAAGGGGAGGTGAAAGGAAGTGAGGGGAGTTCAAATAAAGTAATGGGAGGTGAAACGAACTGAGGGGTGGAGAAAGGAAGTGAGGGGAGGTGACAGAAAATGAGAGAATGTGAAAGGTTGGTTGGGTTGGGTTGGGTTTAGTTGGGTTGGGTTAATTTGGGTTGGGTTGGGTTGTTTTGGGTTGGTTTGGGTTGGGTTGGGTTGGTTAGGGTGGGGTTTGGTTGGGTTGGGTTGGGATGGGATGAGTTGTGTTGGTTTGGGTTGGGTTGGGTTGGGTTGGTTTGGGTTGGGTTGGGTTAAGTGAGGGGAGGTGAATGGAAGTGAAAGTATGTTAAAGGAAGTAAGGGGAGGTGAAAGTATGTGAAAGAAGGTAAAAGAAAGTGAGGGGAGGTGAAATGAAGTGAGTAGAGGTGAAATTAAATGAGGGGAGGTGAAAGGAATAGAGGAGAGGTGAACGGAAATGAGGGGAGGTAAAAGAAAGTGAGGGGAGATGAAGTAAAGTGAGGGGAGGTTAAAAGAAGTGAAGGGATGTTAAAGGAAGTGAGGAGAGGTGAAAGGAAGTGAGGGGAGGGGAAAAGAAATGAGGGGAGGTGAAAGGAAGTGAGAAGAGGTGAAAGGAAGTGGGGGGAGGTGATATAAACTAAGAAGAGGTGAAAGATAGAGAGGGGAAGTGAAAGGAAGTGTGGGGAGGTGAAAGGAAGTGAGGGGAGGTGAAAGGAAGTGAGGGGAGGTGAAAGGAAGTGAGGGGTGGTGAAATGAAATAAAGGGAGGTGAAAGAAAGTGAGGGGATGTTAAAGTAAGTAGGGGGAGGTGAAAGGAAGTGAGGGGAGTTGAAATAAAGTTAGGGATGGTGAAATGAAGTGAGGGGAGGTGAAAGGAAGTGAGGGGAGGTGAAAGAAATTGAGGGGAGGAGAAAGGAAATAAGGGGAGGTGAAAGGAAGTGAGAGAATGTGAAAGGAATTGAGGGAAGGTGATAGAAAGAGAGGAGAGGTGAAATAAAGTGAGGGAAGGTGAAAGGAAATGAGGGGAGGTGAATGAAAGTGAGGGGAGGTGAAAGGAAATGAGGGAAGATGAAAGGAAGCAAGGAGAAATGAAAGAAAGTGAGGGGAGGAGAAATGAAGTGAGGTGAGGTTAAAGGAAGTGAGGGGATGTTAAAGGAAGTAAGAGGAGGTGAAAGGAAGTGAGAGGAGGGGAAAAGAAGTGAGGGGAGTTGAAAGGAAACGAGAAGAGGTAAAAGAAAGTGAGGGGAGTTGAAATGAAGTGAGGAGATGTCAAAGGTAGTGAGGGGAGGTGAAAGAAGAGAGGGGAGGTGAAAGGAAGCGAGAGGAGGTGAGAGAAAGTGAGGGGAGGCGAAAGGAAATGAGGAGAGGTGAAAGGAAGTGAGTGGTGGTGAAATTAAGTAAGTGGATGTTAAAGGAAGTAAGGGGAGGTGAAAGGAAGTGAGGGGAGGTGAAATAAAGTGAGGGAAGTTGAAATGAAGTGAGGGGAGGCGAAAGCAAGTGAGGGGAGTTAAAAGGAAGTAAGGGGAGGTGAAAGGAAGTGAGAGAATGTGAAAGGAAGTGAGGGAATGTGAAGGAAAGGCATAAGAGATGAAAGGAAGTGAGGGGAGGTGAAAGGAAGTTATGGGAGGCAAAAGGAAGTGAGGGGAGGTAAATGAAAGAGAGAGAATGTGAAAGGAAGACAGGGAAGGTGAAAGAAAGTGAGGGTAGGTGAAATGAAGTGTGGGAAGATGAAAGGAAGTGAGGGGAGGTGAAAGGAAGAGAGAAGAGGTGAAAGGAATTGAGGGGAGGTGAAAGGAAGTGAGGGGAGGTGAAAGGAAATGAGGGGCGGTGAAATAAATTGAGGGGAGGTGAAATGAAGTGAGGTGAGGTTAAAGGAAATGAGGGGATGTTAAAGGAAGTGAGAGGAGGTGAAAGGAAGTAAGAGGAGGGGAAAAGAAGTGAGGGGAGGTGAAAGGAAGTGGCAGGAGTTGAAAGGAAGTAAGGGGAGGTGAAAGGAAGTGAGAAGAGGTGAAAGGAAGTGGATGGATTTGAAAGGAAATGAGAGGAGGCGAAAGGATGTAAGGGGAGGTAAATGGAATTGAGGGGATGTTAAAGGAAATGAGGGGAGGTGAAAGGAAGTGAGGGGAGGCGAAAGGATGTGAGGGGAGGTAAATGGAAGTGAGGGGATGTTAAAGGAAGTAAGGGGAGGTAAAAGTAATTGAGGGGAGTTGAAAGAAAGTAAGAGAATATCAAAGGTTGGTTGGGTTGGGTTGGGATGGGATGGGCTGCGTTTGGTTGGATTGGGTTGGGTTGGGTTGGGTGGGGTTCGGTTGGGTTGGGTTGGGTTGGGTTGGGTAGGGTTGGGTTTGGTTGGGTTGGGTTGGGTTATGTGAGAGGAGGTGAATGGAAGTAAGGGGATGTTAAAAGAAATAATAGGAGGTGAAAGGAAGTGAGAGGAGGTGAAAGAAAGTGACGGGAGAAGAAAGCAAGTAAGTGGAAGTGAATGGAAGTGAGGAAAAGTGAAAGGAAGCGACAGGAGGTGAAAGAAGTTGAGGGAAGCTGAATGGAAGTGAGGAAAGGTGAAAGGAAGTGAGGGTAGGTGAAAAGAAGTGAGGGGGGGTGAAAGGAATTAGGAGTAGGTGAAACGAAGTGAGGAGAGGTGAAAGGAAATGAGGGAAGATGAAAGGAAGTGAGGGAAGGTGAAAGGAAGTGAAGGGAGGTGAAAGATATTTAGGGGAGATAAAAGGAAATAAGGGGAGGTAAAAGGATGTGAAAGAATGTGAAAGGCAGCAAAGGAAAGTTAAAGAAAGTGAGGAGAGGTGAAAGGAAGTGAGGGGAGATAAAAGGAAGTGAGGGGAGGTGATTGGAAGTGAGGGGAAGCAAAAGGAATTAAGGGGAGGTGAAGGGAAGTGAGGGGAGGTGAAAGGAAGTGAGGGGAGTTGAAATAAAGTAAGGGGAGGTAAAACAAACTGAGGGGAGGCGAAAGGAAGTGAGGGGAGGTGAAAGAAAGAGAGAGAATGTGAAAGGTTGGTTGGGTTGGGTTGGGTTAAGTTGGGTTGTGTTGGGTAATTTTGGGTTGGTTTGGGTTGGGTTTGGTTGGTTAAGGTTGGTTTGGGTTGGGTTGGTTTGGGTTGTGTTGGGTTGGGTTGGGTTGGGTTGTGTTGGGATAGGATGGGTTGGATTGGTTTGGGTTGGGTTGGGTTGGGTAGGGTTGGGTTGGTTTGGGTTGGGTTGGGTTAAGTGAGGGGAGGTGAATGGAAGTGAGGGTATGTTAAAGGAAGTAAGGGGAGGTGAAAGTATGTGAGAGGAGGTAAAAGAAAGTGATGGGAGGTGAAATGAAATGAGTAGAGGTGAAAGGAAGTGAGGGAAAGTGAAAGGAAAGGAGGAGAGGTGAAAGGAAATGAGGGGAGGTGAAAGGAAGTGAGGGGAGGTGAAAGGAAGTGAAGGGATGTAAAAGGAAGTGAGGAGAGGTGAAAAGAAGTGAGGGGAGGAGAAAAGAATTGAGGGGAGGAGAAAGGAAGTGAGAAGAGGTGAAAGGTAGTGGGGGGAGGTGATATGAAGTAAGGGGAGGTGAAAGAAAGAGAGCAGAGGTTAAAAAAAGTGAGGGGAGGTGAAAGGAAGTGAGGGGAGGTGAAAAAAATTGAGGGGAGGTGAAAGGATGTGAGGGGAGGTAAATGGAATTGAGGGGATATTAAAGGAAATGAGGGGAGGTGATTCGGAAGTGAGGGGAGGCAAAAGGATGTGAGGGGAGGAGAAAAGAAATGAGGGGAGATGAAAGGAAGCAAGGGGAGATGAAAGACAGTAAGGGGAGGTGAAATGAAGTGAGGGGAGGTAAAAGGAAGTGAGGGGAGGTGAAAGGAAGAGAGAAGAGGTGAAGGGAAATGAGGGGAGGTGAAAGAAAAAGAGGGGAGGTTAAAGGAAATGAGGGGAGGTGTAAGGAAGTTAGGGGAGGTAAAAAAAATTGAGGGGAGGTGAAAGAAAGTAAGAGGAGGTGAATGGAAGTAAGGGGAGGTAAAAGGAAGTGAGAGAATGTGAAAGAAAGTGAGGGGAGGTGAAAGTATGTGAGAGGAGGTTAAAGGAAGCGAGGGGATATGAAGGAAATTGAGGGTAGGTGAAATGAAGTGAGGGGAGGTGAAAGGAACTGAGGGGTGGTGAATGAAAGATAGGGGAGGTTAATGGATGTGAGGGGATGTGAAAGGAAGTAAGGGGAGGTGAAATGAAGTAAGGGGAGGTGAAAGGAACTGAAGGGAAGTGAAAGAAAATGAGGGGAGGTGAAAGGAAGTGAGGGGAGGTGAAAGGATGTGAGAGAATGTGAAAGGAAGTGAGGGAAGATTAAAGGAAGTAAGGGGAGGTGAAAGGAAGTGAGAGAATGTGAAAGGAAGTTAGGGAAGGTGAAAGAAAGAGAGGGGAGGTGAAAAGAAGTGAGGGGAGTTGAAAGGAAGTGAGGGGTGGCGAAAGGAAGTGAGGGGAGGTGAACGAAAGAAAGAGACTGTGAAATGAAGTGTGGGAAGATGAAAGAAAGTGAGGGGAGGTTAAATGAAGTGAGGGCAGGTGAAAGGAAGTGAGGGGAGCTGAAAGGAAGAGAGGAGAGGTGAAAGGAAATGAGGGGAGGTGAAAGGAAGTTAGAGAAGATGAAAGGAAGTGAGGGGAGGTGAAAGAAAGTGAGAAGAGATGAAATGAAGTGAGGGGAGGTGAAAGGAAGTGAGAAGCAATGAAACGAAGTGGCAAGAGGTGAAATGAAGTAAGGGGAGGTGAAGGAAAAAGAGGAGAGGTGAAAGGAAGAAAGAGGAGGTGAAAGGAAGTATGGGGAGGTAAAAGGTATTGAGAGAATGTGAAAGGTAATGAGGTAAGGTGAAAGGAAGTGAGGGGAGGTGAAAGGAAGCGAGGGGATATAAAAGAAAGTGAGGGTAGGTGAAATGAAGTGAGGGGAGGTGAAAGGAATTGAGGGGTGGTGAAAGAAAGTGAGGGGAGGTTAAAGGAAGTGAGGGGAGGTGAAAGGAAGTGAGGGGAGGTTAAATGAAGTTAGGGGAGGTGAAAGGAAATGAAGATAGGTGAAAGGAGGTGAGGGGAGGTGAAAGGAAATGAAGGGAGGCGAAAGGATGTGAGGGGAGGTGAATGGAAGTGAGGGTATGTTAAAAGAAGTAAGGGGAGGTAAAATTAAGTGAGGAGAGATGAAAGAAAGTGAGAGAATGTGAAAGATTGGTTGGGTTGGGTTGGGATGGGTTTGGTTGTGTTGGGTTTGGTTGGGTTGGGTTGGGTTGGGTTGGGTTGGTTTGGGTTGGTTTGGTTTGTGTTGGGTTGGTTTGGGTTGGGTTGGGTTGGTTTGGTTTGGTTTGGGTTGGGTTGGGTTAAGTGAGGTGTGGTGAATGGAAGTGATGTGATGTTAAAGGAAGTAAGGGGAGGTAAAAGGATGTGAGAGGAGGTAAAAGAAACTGAGGGGAGTTGAAAGAATGTAAGAGAATATCATAGGTTGGTTGGGTTGGGTTGGGATGGGATAGGTTGTGTTGGGTTGGATTGGGTTGGGTTTGGTTGTGTTGGGTTGGGTTCGGTTGGGTTGGGTCGGGTTGGGTAGGTTTGTTTTTGGTTGGGTTGGGTTGGGTTAAGTTAGAGGATGTGAATGGAAGTGAGGGGATGTTAAAAGAAGTAAGGGGAGGTGAAAGAAAGTGAGAGGAGATGAAAGAAAGTGAGGGGAGAAGAAAGGAAGTAAGGGGAGGTGAAATGAAGTAAGGGGAAGTGAAAGGAACTGAAGGGAGGTGAAAGAAAATGAGGGGAGGTGAAAGGAAGTGAGGGGAGGTGAAAGGATGTGAGAGAATGTGAAAGGAAGTGAGGGGAGATTAAAGGAAGTAAGGGGAGGTGAAAGGAAGTGAGAGAATGTGAAAGGAAGTTAGGGAAGGTGAAAGAAAGAGAGGGGAGGTGAAAAGAAGTGAGGGGAGTTGAAAGGAAGTGAGGGGTGGCGAAAGGAAGTGAGGGTAGGTGAACGAAAGAAAGTGACTGTGAAAGGAAGGGAGGGATGGTGAAAGAAAGTAAGGGGAGGTGAAAGGAAATGAGGGGAGATGAAAGAAAGTGAGGGGAGGTTAAATGAAGTGAGGGGAGGTGAAAGAAAGTGAGAAGAGATGAAATGAAGTGAGGGGAGGTGAAAGGAAATGAGGGGAGGTGAAAGGAAGTGAGGGGAGGTGAAAGGAAGTGAGGGGAGGTGAAAGAAAGTGAGAAGAGATGAAATGAAGTGAGGGGAGGTGAAAGGAAGTGAGAAGCAATGAAACAAAGTGGCAAGAGGTGAAATGAAGTAAGTGGATGTGAAAGAAAAAGAGGAGAGGTGAAAGGAAGAAAGAGTAGGTGAAAGGAAGTAAGGGGAGGTAAAAGGTATTGAGAGAATGTGAAAGGAATTGAGGGGTAGTGAAAGAAAGAGAGGGGAGGTTAAAGGAAGTGAGGGGAGGTGAAAGGAAGTGAGGGGAGGTGAATGGAATTGAGGGTATGTTAAAAGAAGTAAGGGGAGGTAGAAGTAAGTGAGGAGAGATGAAAGAAAGTGAGAGAATTTGAAAGGTTGGTTGGGTTGGGTTGGGTTTTGGTTGTGTTGAGTTTGGTTGGGCTGGGTTGGGTTGGGTTCGTTTGGGTTTAATTGGGTTTGTTTGGTTTGGGTTGGGTTGGGTTAAGGAGGGGTGGTGAATGGAAGTGATGTGATGTTAAAGGAAGTAAGGGGAGGTAAAAGGATGTGAGTGGAGGTAAAAGAAACTGAGGGGAGTTGAAAGAAAGTAAGAGAATATCATAGGTTGGTTGGGTTGGGTTGGGATGGGATGGGTTGTGTTGGGTTGGATTGGGTTGGGTTTGGTTGGGTTGGGTGGGGTTCGGTTGGGTTGGGTTGGGTTGGGTAGGTTTGGGTTTGGTTGGGTTGGGTTGGGTTGGATTAAATGAGAGGAGGTGAATGAAAGTGAGGGGATGATAAAAGAAGTAAGGGGAGTTGAAAGAAAGTGAGAGGTGATGAAAGAAAGTGAGGGGAGAAGAAAGGAAGTAAGTGGAAGTGAATGGAAGTGAGGAAAGATGAAAGGAAGTTTAGGAGGTGAAAGAAGTTGAGGGAAGGTGATTGGAAGTGAGGAAAGGTGAAAGGAAGTGAGGGTAGGTGAAAAGAAGTGAGGGGGGTTGAAAGGAATTAGGAGTAGGTGAAACGAAGTGAGGAGAGGTGAAAGGAAATGAGGGAAGGTGAAAGGAAGTGAGGGAAGGTGAATGGAAGTGAGGAAAGATGAAAGGAAGTGAAGGGAGGTGAAAGATAGTTAGGGGAGGTAAAAAGAAATAAAGGGAGGGTAAAAGGATGTGAAAGAATGCGAAAGGCAGCGAAGGAAGGTGAAAGAAAGTGTGTGGAGGTGAAAGGAAGTGAGGGAAGGTGAATGGAAGTGAGGAGAGGCAAAAGGAAGTAAGGGGAGGTGAAAGGAAGTGAGGGGAGTTGATAGGAAACGAGTAGAGGTGAAAGAAAGTGAGGGGAGGTGAAATGAAGTGAGGGGGGTTGAAAGAAAGTGAGGGGAGGTGAAAGGAAGAGAGGAGAGGAGAAAGGAAGCGAGGGGAGTTGAAAGGAAGTGAGGGGAGGCGAAAAGAAATGAGGGGAGGTAAAAGGAAGTGAGGGTTGGTGAAATTAAGTAAGGGGAGGTGAAAGAAAGTGAGGGGATGTTAAAGGAAGTAAGGGGAGGTGAAAGGAAGTGAGGGGAGGAGAAATAAAGTGAGGGAAGGTGAAATGAAGTGAGGGGAGGTGAAAGGAAGTGAGGGGTGTTGAAAGGAAGTGAGGGGACGTGAACGAAAGAAAGAGACTGTGAAAGGAAGTGAGGGATGGTGAAAGAAAGTAAGGGGAGGTGAAAGGAAATGAGGGGAGATGAAAGAAAGTGAGGGGAGGTTAAATGATGTGAGGGGAGGTGAAAGGAAAAGAGGGGAGGTGAAAGAAAGAGAGGAGAGGTGAAAGAAATGAGGGGAGGTGAAAGGAAGTGTGGGGAGGTAAAAGGAAGAGAGGAGGGGTGAAAGGAAATGACGGGAGGTGAAAGGAAGTTAGGGGAGGTGAAAGGAAGTGAGGGGAGGTGAAAGAAAGTGAGAAGAGATGAAATGAAGTGAGGGGAGGTGAAAAGAAGTGTGAAGCAATGAAACGAAGTGGCAAGAGGTGAAATGAAGTAAGGGGAGGTGAAAGAAAAAGAGGAGAGGTGAAAGGAAGAAAGAGGAGGTGAAAGGAAGTAAGGGGAGGTAAAAGGTATTGAGAGAATGTGAAAGGAAATGAGGTGAGGTGAAAGGAAGTGAGGGGAGGTGAAAGGAAGCGAGGGGATATAAAAGAAAGTGAGGGTAGGTGAAATGAAGTGAGGGGAGGTGAAAGGAATTCAGGGGTGGTGAAAGAAAGAGAGGGGAGGTTAAAGGAAGTGAGGGGAGGTGAAAGGAAGTGAGGAGAGGTTAAATGAAGTAAGGGGAGGTGAAAGGAACTGAAGATAGGTGAATGGAAGTGAGGGTATGTTAAAAGAAGTAAGGGGAGGTAAAAGTAAGTGACGAGAGATGAAAGAAAGTGAGAGAATGTGAAAGATTGGTTGGGTTGGGTTGGCTTGGTTTTCGTTGTGTTGGGTTTATTTGGGTTGGGTTGGGTTGGGTTGGGTTGGTTTGGGTTGGGTTGGGTTGGGTTGGGTTGGTTTGGTTTGGTTTGGTTTGTGTTGGGTTGGGTTAAGTGAGGGGTGGTGAATGGAAGTGATGTGATGTTAAAGCAAGTAATGGGAGGTAAAAGGATGTGAAAGGAGGTAAAAGAAACTGAGGGGAGTTGAAAGAATGTAAGAGAATATCATAGGTTTGTTGGGTTGGGTTGGGATGGGATTGGTTGTGTTGGGTTGGATTGGGTTGTGTTTGGTTGTGTTGGGTGGGGTTCGGTTGGGTTGGACTGGGTTGGGTAGGTTTGGGTTTGGTTGGGTTGGGTTGGGTTAAGTTAGAGGAGGTGAATGGAAGTGAGGGGATGTTAAATGAAGTAAGGGGAGGTGAAAGAAAGTGAGAGGAGATGAAGGAAAGTGAGGGGAGAAGAAAGGAAGTAAGGGGACATGAAATGAAGTAAGGGGAGGTGAAAGGAACTGAAGGGAGGTGAAAGAAAATGAGGGGAGGTGAAAGGAAGTGAGGGGAGGTGAAAGGATGTGAGAGAATGTGAAAGGAAGTGAGGGGAGATTAAAGGAAGTAAGGGGAGATGAAAGGAAGTGAGAGAATGTGAAAGGAAGTTAGGGAAGGTGAAAGAAAGAGAGGGGAGGTGAAAAGAAGTGAGGGGAGTTGAAAGGAAGTGATGGGTGGCGAAAGGAAGTGAGGGGAGGTGAACGAAAGAAAGCTACTGTGAAAGGAAGTGATGGATGGTGAAAGAAAGTAAGGGGAGGTGAAAGGAAATGAGGGGAGATGAAAGAAAGTGAGGGGAGGTTAAATGAAGTGAGGGGAGGTGAAAGGAAGTGTGGGGAGGTGAAAGGAAGAGATGAGAGGTGAAAGGAAATGAGGGGAGGTGAAAGGAAGTGAGGGGAGGTGAAAGGAAGTGAGGGGAGGTGAAAGAAAATGAGAAGAGATGTAATGAAGTGAGGGGAGGTGAAAGGAAGTGAGAAGCAATGAAACGAAGTGGCAAGAGGTAAAATGAAGTAAGTGGAGGTGAAAGAAAAAGAGGAGAGGTGAAAGGAAGAAAGAGGAGGTGAAAGGAAGTAAGGGGAGGTAAAAGGTATTGAGAGAATGTGAAAAAAATGAGGGGAGGTGAAAGGAAGTGAGGGTAGGTGAAATGAAGTGAGGGGAGGTGAAAGGAATTGAGGGGTGGTGAAAGAAAGAGAGAGGAGGTTAAAGGAAGTGAGGGGAGGTGAAAGGAAATGAGGGGAGGTGAAATGAAGTAAGGGGAGGTGAAAGGAACTGAAGGGAGGTGAAAGGAAGTGAGGGGAGATGAAAGGAAATTTGGGGAGGCGAAAGGATGTGAGGGGAGGTGAATGGAAGTGAGAGTATGTTAAAAGAAGTAAGGGGAGGTAGAAGTAAGTGAGGAGAGATGAAAGAAAGTGAGAGAATTTGAAAGGTTGGTTGGGTTGTGTTGGGTTGGGTTTTGGTTGTGTTGAGTTTGGTTGGGCTGGGTTGGGTTTGGTTGGGTTGGGTTGGTTTGGGTTGGGTTGGGTTGGTTTTGTTTGGGTTGGGTTGGGTTAAGTGAGGGGTGGTGAATGGAAGTGATGTGATGTTAAAGGAAGTAAGGGGAGGTAAAAGGATGTGATAGGAGGTAAAAGAAACTGAGGGGAGTTGAAAGAAAGTAAGAGAATATCATAGGTTGGTTGGGTTGGGTTGGGATGGGATGGGTTGTGTTGGGTTAGATTGGGTTGGGTTTGGTTGGGTTGGGTGGGGTTCGGTCGGGTTGTGTTGGGTTGGGTAGGTTTGGGTTTGGTTGGGTTGGGTTGGGTTAAGTGAGAGGAGGTGAATGGAAGTGAGGGGATGTTAAAAGAAGTAAGGGGAGTTGAAAGAAAGTGAGAGGAGATGAAAGAAAGTGAGGGGAGAAGAAAGGAAGTAAGTGGAAGTGAATGGAATTGAGGAAAGGTGAAAGGAAGTTTAGGAGGTGAAAGAATTTGAGGGAAGGTGAATGGAAGTGAGGAAAGGTGAAAGGAAGTGAGGGTAGGTGAAAAGAAGTGAGGGGGGTTGAAAGGAATTAGGAGTAGGTGAAACGAAGTGAGGTGAGGTGGAAGGAAATGAGGGAAGGTAAAAGGAAGTGAAGGAAGGTGAAAGATAGTTAGGGGAGGTAAAAGGAAATAAGGGGAGGTAAAAGGATGTGAAAGAATGCGAAAGGCAGCGAAGGAAGGTGAAAGAAATTGGGTGGAGCTGAAAGGAAGTGAGGGGAGGTGAATGGAAGTGAGGAGAGGCAAAAGGAAGTAAGGGGAGGTGAAAGGAAGTGAGGGGAGGTGATAGAAAACGAGTAGAGGTGAAAGAAAGTGAGGGGAGGTGAAATGAAATGAGGGGGGTTGAAAGAAAGTGAGGGGAGGTGAAAGGAAGAGAGGGGAGGTGAAAGGAAGCGAGGGGAGTTGAAAGGAAGTGAGGGGAGGCGAAAGGAAATGAGGGGAGGTGAAAGGAAGTGAAGGGTGGTGACATTAATTAAGGGGAGGTGAAAGAAAGTGAGGGGATGTTAAAGGAAGTAAGGGGAGGTGAAAGGAAGTGAGGGGAGGTGAAATAAAGTGAGGGAAGGTGAAATGAAGTAAGGGGAGTTGAAAGGAAGTGAGGGGAGGTGAAAGGAAGTAAGGAGAGGTGAAAAGAAGTGAGAGAATGTGAATAAAAGTGAGGGAAGGTAAAAGAAAGGGATGGGAGGTGAAAGGAAGTGAGGGAAAGTGAAAGGAAATGATGGGAGGAATAAGGAAGTAAGGGGAGGTAAATGAAAGAGAGTGAATATGAAAGGAAGACAGGGAAGGTGAAAGAAAGTGACGGGAGGTGAAAGGAAGTAAGGGGAATTGAAAGGAAGTAAGAGGAGGTGAAATGAAGTAAGGGGAGGTAAAGGAAGTGAGAGAATGTGAAAGGAAGCGAGTAGAGATGAAAGAAAGTTAGGGTAGGTGAAATGAAATGAGGGGAGGTGAAAGGAACTCAGTGGTGGTGAAAGAAATAGAGGGAAGGTGAAGGGAAGTGAGGGGCGGTGAAGGGAAATAAGGGGAGTTGAAATAAAGTAAGGGGAGGTGAATCGAACTGAGGGGAGGTGAAAAGAAGTGAGGGGAGGTGAAAGAAAGTGAGAGAATGTGAAAGGTTGGTTGGGTTGGGTTGGGTTTGGTTGGGTTGGGTAGGGTTGGGATGGGTTGGGTTAAGTTGAGTTGGGTTGGGTTGTTTTGGGTTGGTTTGTGTTGGGTTGGGTAGTTAGGGTTGGGTTGGGTTGGTTTGGGTTGGGTTAAGTGAGGGGAGGTGAATGGAAGTGAGGGGATATAAAAGAAAGTGAGCGTAGTTGTAATGAAGTGAGGGGAGGTGAAAGGAATTGAGGGGTGGTGAAAGAAAGAGAGGGGAGGTTAAAGGAAGTGAGGGGAGGTGAAAGGAAGTGAGGGGAGGTGAAATGAAGTAAGGGGAGGTGAAAGGAACTGAAGGGAGGTGAAAGGAAGTGAGGGGAGGTAAAAGGAAATGAGGGGAGGCGAAAGGATGTGAGGGGAGGTGAATGGAAGTGAGGGTATGTTAAAAGAAGTAAGGGGAGGTAAAAGTAAGTGAGGAGAGTTGAAAGAAAGTGAGATAATGTGAAAGGTTGGTTGGGTTGGGTTGGGTTTGGTTGTGTTGGGTTTGGTTGGGTTGGGTTAGGTTGGGTTGGGTTGTTTTGGGTTGGGTTGTGTTGGGTTGGGTTGGTTTGGGTTGGGTTGGGTTGGGTTGGGTTGGGTTAAGTGAGGGTGGTGAATGGAAGTGATGTGATGTTAAAGGAAGTAAGGGGAGGTAAAAGGATGTGAAAGGAGGTAAAAGAAACTGAGGGGAGTTGAAAGAAAGTAAGAGAATATCATAGGTTGGTTGGGTTGGGTTGGGATGGGATTGGTTGTGTTGGGTTGGATTGGGTTGGGTTTGGTTGTGTTGGGTGGGGTTCGGTTGGGTTGGGTTGGGTTGGGTTGGGTAGGTTTGGGTTTGGTTGGGTTGGGTTAAGTGAGAGGAGGTGAATGGAAGTGAGGGGATGTTAAAAGAGGTAAGGGGAGGTGAAAGAAAGTGAGAGGAGATGAAAGAAAGTGAGGGGAGAAGAAAGGAAGTAAGTGGAAGTGAATGGAAGGGAGGAAAGGTGAAAGGAAGTTTAGGAGGTGAAAGAAGTTGAGGGAAGGTGAATGGAAGTGAGGAAAGGTAAAAGGAAGTGAGGGTAGGTGAAAAGAAGTGAGGGGGGTTGAAAGGAATTAGGAGTAGGTGAAACGAAGTGAGGAGAGGTGAAAGGAAATGAGGGAAGGTGAAAGGAAGTGAGGGAAGGTGAATGGAAGTGAGGAAAGGTGAAAGGAAGTGAAGGGAGGTGAAAGATAGTTAGGGGAGGTAAAAGGAAATAAGGGGAGGTAAAAGGATGTGAAAGAATGTGAAAGGCAGCGAAGGAAGTTAAAAGAAAGTGAGGAGAGGTGAAAGGAAGTGAGGGGAGGTGAAAGGAAGTGAGGGGAGGTGAATGGAAGTGAGGAGGGGTGAATGGAAGTGAGGTGAGGTGATAGGAAACGAGTAGAGGTGAAAGAAAGTGAGGGGAGGTGAAATGAAGTGAGGGGGGTTAAAAGAAAGTGAGGGGAAGTGAAAGGAAGAGAGGGGAGGTGAAAGGAAGCGAGGAGAGGTGAAAGGAAGTGAGGGGAGGCGAAAGGAAATGAGGGGAGGTGAAAGGAAGTGAGGGGTGGTGAAATTAAGTAAGGGGAGGTGAAAGAAAGTGACGGGAGGTGAAAGGAAGTTAGGGGAATTGAAAGGAAGTAAGAGGAGGTGAAAGGAAGTAAGGGGAGGTAAAGGAAGAGAGAGAATGTGAAAGGAAGCGAGTAGAGATGAAAGAAAGTTAGGGTAGGTGAAATGAAATGAGGGGAGGTGAAAGGAACTGAGTGGTGGTGATAGAAATAGAGGGAAGGTGAAGGGAAGTGAGGGGCGGTGAAGGGAAATAAGGGGAGTTGAAATAAAGTAAGGGGAGGTGAAACGAACTGAGGGGAGGTGAAAGGAAGTGAGAGGAGGTGAAAGAAAGTGAGAGAATGTGAAAGGTTGGTTGGGTTGGGTTGGGTTTGGTTGGGTTGGGTAGGGTTGGGATGGGTTGTGTTAAGTTGGTTTGGGTTGGGTTAAGTGAGGGGTGGTGAATGAAAGTGAGGGTAGGTGAAATGAAGTGAGGGGAGGTGAAAGGAAGTGAGGGGAGGTGAAAGGAAATGACGGGAGGCGAAAGGATGTGAGGGGAGGTGAATGGAAGTGAGGGTATGTTAAAAGAAGTAAGGGGAGGTAAAAGTAAGTGAGGAGAGTTGAAAGAAAGTGAGAGAATGTGAATGGTTGGTTGGGTTGGGTTGGGTTTGGTTGTGTTGGGTTTGGTTGGGTTGGGTTGTTTTGGGTTGGGTTGTGTTGGGTTGGGTTGGTTTGGGTTGGGTTGGGTTAAGTGAGGGGTGGTGAATGGAAGTGATGTGATGTTAAAGGAAGTAAGGGGAGGTAAAAGGATGTGAGAGGAGGTAAAAGAAACTGATGGGAGTTGAAAGAAAGTTAGAGATATCATAGGTTGGTTGGGTTGGGTTGGGTTGGGATGGGTTGTGTTGGGTTGGTTTGGGTTGGGTTTGGTTGGGTTGGGTGGGGTTCGGTTGGGTTGGGTTGGGTTCGCTTGGGTTGGACTGGGTTGGGTAGGTTTGGGTTTGGTTGGGTTGGGTTGGGTTGGGTTATGTTAGAGGAGGTGAATGGAAGTGAGGGGATGTTAAAAGAAGTAAGGGGAGGTGAAAGAAAAAGAGAGGAGATGAAAGAAATTGAGGGGAGAAGAAAGGAAGTAAGGGGAGGTGAAATGAAGTAAGAAGAGGTGAAAGGAACTGAAGGGAGGTGAAAGAAAATGAGGGGAGGTGAAAGGAAGTGAGGGGAGGTGAAAGGATGTGAGAGAATGTGAAAGGAAGTGAGGGGAGATTAAAGGAAGTAAGGGGAGATGAAAGGAAGTGAGAGAATGTTAAAGGAAGTTAGGGAAGGTGAAAGAAAGAGAGGAGAGGTGAAAAGAAGTGAGGGGAGTTGAAAGGAAGTGAGGGGTGGCGAAAGGAAGTGAGGGGAGGTGAACGAAAGAAAGAGACTGTGAAAGGAAGTGAGGGATGGTGAAAGAAAGTAAGGGGAGGTGAAAGGAAATGAGGGGAGATGAAAGAAAGTGAGGGGAGGTTAAATGAAGTGAGGGGAGGTGAAAGGAAGTGTGGGGAGGTGAAAGGAAGAGATGAGAGGTGAAAGGAAATGAGGGGAGGTGAAAGGAAGTGAGGGGAGGTGAAAGGAAGTGAGGGGAGGTGAAAGAAAATGAGAAGAGATGTAATGAAGTGAGGGGAGGTGAAAGGAAGTGAGAAGCAATGAAACGAAGTGGCAAGAGGTAAAATGAAGTAAGTGGAGGTGAAAGAAAAAGAGGAGAGGTGAAAGGAAGAAAGAGGAGGTGAAAGGAAGTAAGGGGAGGTAAAAGGTATTGAGAGAATGTGAAAAAAATGAGGGGAGGTGAAAGGAAGTGAGGGTAGGTGAAATGAAGTGAGGGGAGGTGAAAGGAATTGAGGGGTGGTGAAAGAAAGAGAGAGGAGGTTAAAGGAAGTGAGGGGAGGTGAAAGGAAATGAGGGGAGGTGAAATGAAGTAAGGGGAGGTGAAAGGAACTGAAGGGAGGTGAAAGGAAGTGAGGGGAGATGAAAGGAAATTTGGGGAGGCGAAAGGATGTGAGGGGAGGTGAATGGAAGTGAGGGTATGTTAAAAGAAGTAAGGGGAGGTAGAAGTAAGTGAGGAGAGATGAAAGAAAGTGAGAGAATTTGAAAGGTTGGTTGGGTTGTGTTGGGTTGGGTTTTGGTTGTGTTGAGTTTGGTTGGGCTGGGTTGGGTTTGGTTGGGTTGGGTTGGTTTGGGTTGGGTTGGGTTGGTTTTGTTTGGGTTGGGTTGGGTTAAGTGAGGGGTGGTGAATGGAAGTGATGTGATGTTAAAGGAAGTAAGGGGAGGTAAAAGGATGTGATAGGAGGTAAAAGAAACTGAGGGGAGTTGAAAGAAAGTAAGAGAATATCATAGGTTGGTTGGGTTGGGTTGGGATGGGATGGGTTGTGTTGGGTTAGATTGGGTTGGGTTTGGTTGGGTTGGGTGGGGTTCGGTCGGGTTGTGTTGGGTTGGGTAGGTTTGGGTTTGGTTGGGTTGGGTTGGGTTAAGTGAGAGGAGGTGAATGGAAGTGAGGGGATGTTAAAAGAAGTAAGGGGAGTTGAAAGAAAGTGAGAGGAGATGAAAGAAAGTGAGGGGAGAAGAAAGGAAGTAAGTGGAAGTGAATGGAATTGAGGAAAGGTGAAAGGAAGTTTAGGAGGTGAAAGAATTTGAGGGAAGGTGAATGGAAGTGAGGAAAGGTGAAAGGAAGTGAGGGTAGGTGAAAAGAAGTGAGGGGGGTTGAAAGGAATTAGGAGTAGGTGAAACGAAGTGAGGTGAGGTGAAAGGAAATGAGGGAAGGTAAAAGGAAGTGAAGGAAGGTGAAAGATAGTTAGGGGAGGTAAAAGGAAATAAGGGGAGGTAAAAGGATGTGAAAGAATGCGAAAGGCAGCGAAGGAAGGTGAAAGAAATTGGGTGGAGCTGAAAGGAAGTGAGGGGAGGTGAATGGAAGTGAGGAGAGGCAAAAGGAAGTAAGGGGAGGTGAAAGGAAGTGAGGGGAGGTGATAGAAAACGAGTAGAGGTGAAAGAAAGTGAGGGGAGGTGAAATGAAATGAGGGGGGTTGAAAGAAAGTGAGGGGAGGTGAAAGGAAGAGAGGGGAGGTGAAAGGAAGCGAGGGGAGTTGAAAGGAAGTGAGGGGAGGCGAAAGGAAATGAGGGGAGTTGAAAGAAAGTAAGAGAATATCATAGGTTGGTTGGGTTGGGTTGGGATGGGATGGGTTGTGTTGGGTTAGATTGGGTTGGGTTTGGTTGGGTTGGGTGGGGTTCGGTTGGGTTGGGTTGGGTTGGGTTGGGTAGGTTTGGGTTTGGTTGGGTTGGGTTAAGTGAGAGGAGGTGAATGGAAGTGAGGGGATGTTAAAAGAGGTAAGGGGAGGTGAAAGAAAGTGAGAGGAGATGAAAGAAAGTGAGGGGAGAAGAAAGGAAGTAAGTGGAAGTGAATGGAAGGGAGGAAAGGTGAAAGGAAGTTTAGGAGGTGAAAGAAGTTGAGGGAAGGTGAATGGAAGTGAGGAAAGGTAAAAGGAAGTGAGGGTAGGTGAAAAGAAGTGAGGGGGGTTGAAAGGAATTAGGAGTAGGTGAAACGAAGTGAGGAGAGGTGAAAGGAAATGAGGGAAGGTGAAAGGAAGTGAGGGAAGGTGAATGGAAGTGAGGAAAGGTGAAAGGAAGTGAAGGGAGGTGAAAGATAGTTAGGGGAGGTAAAAGGAAATAAGGGGAGGTAAAAGGATGTGAAAGAATGTGAAAGGCAGCGAAGGAAGTTAAAAGAAAGTGAGGAGAGGTGAAAGGAAGTGAGGGGAGGTGAAAGGAAGTGAGGGGAGGTGAATGGAAGTGAGGAGGGGTGAATGGAAGTGAGGTGAGGTGATAGGAAACGAGTAGAGGTGAAAGAAAGTGAGGGGAGGTGAAATGAAGTGAGGGGGGTTAAAAGAAAGTGAGGGGAAGTGAAAGGAAGAGAGGGGAGGTGAAAGGAAGCGAGGAGAGGTGAAAGGAAGTGAGGGGAGGCGAAAGGAAATGAGGGGAGGTGAAAGGAAGTGAGGGGTGGTGAAATTAAGTAAGGGGAGGTGAAAGAAAGTGACGGGAGGTGAAAGGAAGTTAGGGGAATTGAAAGGAAGTAAGAGGAGGTGAAAGGAAGTAAGGGGAGGTAAAGGAAGAGAGAGAATGTGAAAGGAAGCGAGTAGAGATGAAAGAAAGTTAGGGTAGGTGAAATGAAATGAGGGGAGGTGAAAGGAACTGAGTGGTGGTGATAGAAATAGAGGGAAGGTGAAGGGAAGTGAGGGGCGGTGAAGGGAAATAAGGGGAGTTGAAATAAAGTAAGGGGAGGTGAAACGAACTGAGGGGAGGTGAAAGGAAGTGAGAGGAGGTGAAAGAAAGTGAGAGAATGTGAAAGGTTGGTTGGGTTGGGTTGGGTTTGGTTGGGTTGGGTAGGGTTGGGATGGGTTGTGTTAAGTTGGTTTGGGTTGGGTTAAGTGAGGGGTGGTGAATGAAAGTGAGGGTAGGTGAAATGAAGTGAGGGGAGGTGAAAGGAAGTGAGGGGAGGTGAAAGGAAATGACGGGAGGCGAAAGGATGTGAGGGGAGGTGAATGGAAGTGAGGGTATGTTAAAAGAAGTAAGGGGAGGTAAAAGTAAGTGAGGAGAGTTGAAAGAAAGTGAGAGAATGTGAATGGTTGGTTGGGTTGGGTTGGGTTTGGTTGTGTTGGGTTTGGTTGGGTTGGGTTGTTTTGGGTTGGGTTGTGTTGGGTTGGGTTGGTTTGGGTTGGGTTGGGTTAAGTGAGGGGTGGTGAATGGAAGTGATGTGATGTTAAAGGAAGTAAGGGGAGGTAAAAGGATGTGAGAGGAGGTAAAAGAAACTGATGGGAGTTGAAAGAAAGTTAGAGATATCATAGGTTGGTTGGGTTGGGTTGGGTTGGGATGGGTTGTGTTGGGTTGGTTTGGGTTGGGTTTGGTTGGGTTGGGTGGGGTTCGGTTGGGTTGGGTTGGGTTCGCTTGGGTTGGACTGGGTTGGGTAGGTTTGGGTTTGGTTGGGTTGGGTTGGGTTGGGTTATGTTAGAGGAGGTGAATGGAAGTGAGGGGATGTTAAAAGAAGTAAGGGGAGGTGAAAGAAAAAGAGAGGAGATGAAAGAAATTGAGGGGAGAAGAAAGGAAGTAAGGGGAGGTGAAATGAAGTAAGAAGAGGTGAAAGGAACTGAAGGGAGGTGAAAGAAAATGAGGGGAGGTGAAAGGAAGTGAGGGGAGGTGAAAGGATGTGAGAGAATGTGAAAGGAAGTGAGGGGAGATTAAAGGAAGTAAGGGGAGATGAAAGGAAGTGAGAGAATGTTAAAGGAAGTTAGGGAAGGTGAAAGAAAGAGAGGAGAGGTGAAAAGAAGTGAGGGGAGTTGAAAGGAAGTGAGGGGTGGCGAAAGGAAGTGAGGGGAGGTGAACGAAAGAAAGAGACTGTGAAAGGAAGTGAGGGATGGTGAAAGAAAGTAAGGGGAGGTGAAAGGAAATGAGGGGAGATGAAAGAAAGTGAGGGGAGGTTAAATGAAGTGAGGGGAGGTGAAAGGAAGTGTGGGGAGGTGAAAGGAAGAGATGAGAGGTGAAAGGAAATGAGGGGAGGTGAAAGGAAGTGAGGGGAGGTGAAAGGAAGTGAGGGGAGGTGAAAGAAAATGAGAAGAGATGTAATGAAGTGAGGGGAGGTGAAAGGAAGTGAGAAGCAATGAAACGAAGTGGCAAGAGGTAAAATGAAGTAAGTGGAGGTGAAAGAAAAAGAGGAGAGGTGAAAGGAAGAAAGAGGAGGTGAAAGGAAGTAAGGGGAGGTAAAAGGTATTGAGAGAATGTGAAAAAAATGAGGGGAGGTGAAAGGAAGTGAGGGTAGGTGAAATGAAGTGAGGGGAGGTGAAAGGAATTGAGGGGTGGTGAAAGAAAGAGAGAGGAGGTTAAAGGAAGTGAGGGGAGGTGAAAGGAAATGAGGGGAGGTGAAATGAAGTAAGGGGAGGTGAAAGGAACTGAAGGGAGGTGAAAGGAAGTGAGGGGAGATGAAAGGAAATTTGGGGAGGCGAAAGGATGTGAGGGGAGGTGAATGGAAGTGAGGGTATGTTAAAAGAAGTAAGGGGAGGTAGAAGTAAGTGAGGAGAGATGAAAGAAAGTGAGAGAATTTGAAAGGTTGGTTGGGTTGTGTTGGGTTGGGTTTTGGTTGTGTTGAGTTTGGTTGGGCTGGGTTGGGTTTGGTTGGGTTGGGTTGGTTTGGGTTGGGTTGGGTTGGTTTTGTTTGGGTTGGGTTGGGTTAAGTGAGGGGTGGTGAATGGAAGTGATGTGATGTTAAAGGAAGTAAGGGGAGGTAAAAGGATGTGATAGGAGGTAAAAGAAACTGAGGGGAGTTGAAAGAAAGTAAGAGAATATCATAGGTTGGTGGGGTTGGGTTGGGAGGGGATGGGTTTGTGGTTGGGGTAGATTGGGGTGGGGTGTGGTGGGGTTGGGTGGGGAGCGGTCGGGTTGGGGGGGGTTGGGTAGGTTTGGGTTTGGTTTGGGTTGGGTTGGGGTAAGGGAGAGGAGGTGAATGGAAGTGTGGGGGATTTAAAAAGGTGGGGGTGATTGAATTGTAGGTGGGGCGGAGGAATGGTGAGGGGAGAAGAAAGGAAGTAAGTGGAAGTGAATGGAATTGAGGAAAGGTGAAAGGAAGTTTAGGAGGTGAAAGAATTTGAGGGAAGGTGAATGGAAGTGAGGAAAGGTGAAAGGAAGTGAGGGTAGGTGAAAAGAAGTGAGGGGGGTTGAAAGGAATTAGGAGTAGGTGAAACGAAGTGAGGTGAGGTGAAAGGAAATGAGGGAAGGTAAAAGGAAGTGAAGGAAGGTGAAAGATAGTTAGGGGAGGTAAAAGGAAATAAGGGGAGGTAAAAGGATGTGAAAGAATGCGAAAGGCAGCGAAGGAAGGTGAAAGAAATTGGGTGGAGCTGAAAGGAAGTGAGGGGAGGTGAATGGAAGTGAGGAGAGGCAAAAGGAAGTAAGGGGAGGTGAAAGGAAGTGAGGGGAGGTGATAGAAAACGAGTAGAGGTGAAAGAAAGTGAGGGGAGGTGAAATGAAATGAGGGGGGTTGAAAGAAAGTGAGGGGAGGTGAAAGGAAGAGAGGGGAGGTGAAAGGAAGCGAGGGGAGTTGAAAGGAAGTGAGGGGAGGCGAAAGGAAATGAGGGGAGGTGAAAGGAAGTGAAGGGTGGTGACATTAATTAAGGGGAGGTGAAAGAAAGTGAGGGGATGTTAAAGGAAGTAAGGGGAGGTGAAAGGAAGTGAGGGGAGGTGAAATAAAGTGAGGGAAGGTGAAATGAAGTAAGGGGAGTTGAAAGGAAGTGAGGGGAGGTGAAAGGAAGTAAGGAGAGGTGAAAAGAAGTGAGAGAATGTGAATAAAAGTGAGGGAAGGTAAAAGAAAGGGATGGGAGGTGAAAGGAAGTGAGGGAAAGTGAAAGGAAATGATGGGAGGAATAAGGAAGTAAGGGAGGTAAATGAAAGAGAATGAATATGAAAGGAAGACAGGGAAGGTGAAAGAAAGTGACGGGAGGTGAAAGGAAGTAAGGGGAATTGAAAGGAAGTAAGAGGAGGTGAAATGAAGTAAGGGGAGGTAAAGGAAGTGAGAGAATGTGAAAGGAAGCGAGTAGAGATGAAAGAAAGTTAGGGTAGGTGAAATGAAATGAGGGGAGGTGAAAGGAACTGAGTGGTGGTGAAAGAAATAGAGGGAAGGTGAAGGGAAGTGAGGGGCGGTGAAGGGAAATAAGGGGAGTTGAAATAAAGTAAGGGGAGGTGAATCGAACTGAGGGGAGGTGAAAAGAAGTGAGGGGAGGTGAAAGAAAGTGAGAGAATGTGAAAGGTTGGTTGGGTTGGGTTGGGTTTGGTTGGGTAGGGTAGGGTTGGGATGGGTTGGGTTAAGTTGAGTTGGGTTGGGTTGTTTTGGGTTGGTTTGTGTTGGGTTGGGTAGTTAGGGTTGGGTTGGGTTGGTTTGGGTTGGGTTAAGTGAGGGGAGGTGAATGGAAGTGAGGGGATATAAAAGAAAGTGAGCGTAGTTGAAATGAAGTGAGGGGAGGTGAAAGGAATTGAGGGATGGTGAAAGAAAGAGAGGGGAGGTTAAAGGAAGTGAGGGGAGGTGAAAGGAAGTGAGGGGAGGTGAAATGAAGTAAGGGGAGGTGAAAGGAACTGAAGGGAGGTGAAAGGAAGTGAGGGGAGGTAAAAGGAAATGAGGGGAGGCGAAAGGATGTGAGGGGAGGTGAATGGAAGTGAGGGTATGTTAAAAGAAGTAAGGGGAGGTAAAAGTAAGTGAGGAGAGTTGAAAGAAAGTGAGATAATGTGAAAGGTTGGTTGGGTTGGGTTGGGTTTGGTTGTGTTGGGTTTGGTTGGGTTGGGTTAGGTTGGGTTGGGTTGTTTTGGGTTGGGTTGTGTTGGGTTGGGTTGGTTTGGGTTGGGTTGGGTTGGGTTGGGTTAAGTGAGGGTGGTGAATGGAAGTGATGTGATGTTAAAGGAAGTAAGGGGAGGTAAAAGGATGTGAAAGGAGGTAAAAGAAACTGAGGGGAGTTGAAAGAAAGTAAGAGAATATCATAGGTTGGTTGGGTTGGGTTGGGATGGGATTGGTTGTGTTGGGTTGGATTGGGTTGGGTTTGGTTGTGTTGGGTGGGGTTCGGTTGGGTTGGGTTGGGTTGGGTTGGGTAGGTTTGGGTTTGGTTGGGTTGGGTTAAGTGAGAGGAGGTGAATGGAAGTGAGGGGATGTTAAAAGAGGTAAGGGGAGGTGAAAGAAAGTGAGAGGAGATGAAAGAAAGTGAGGGGAGAAGAAAGGAAGTAAGTGGAAGTGAATGGAAGGGAGGAAAGGTGAAAGGAAGTTTAGGAGGTGAAAGAAGTTGAGGGAAGGTGAATGGAAGTGAGGAAAGGTAAAAGGAAGTGAGGGTAGGTGAAAAGAAGTGAGGGGGGTTGAAAGGAATTAGGAGTAGGTGAAACGAAGTGAGGAGAGGTGAAAGGAAATGAGGGAAGGTGAAAGGAAGTGAGGGAAGGTGAATGGAAGTGAGGAAAGGTGAAAGGAAGTGAAGGGAGGTGAAAGATAGTTAGGGGAGGTAAAAGGAAATAAGGGGAGGTAAAAGGATGTGAAAGAATGTGAAAGGCAGCGAAGGAAGTTAAAAGAAAGTGAGGAGAGGTGAAAGGAAGTGAGGGGAGGTGAATGGAAGTGAGGAGGGGTGAATGGAAGTGAGGTGAGGTGATAGGAAACGAGTAGAGGTGAAAGAAAGTGAGGGGAGGTGAAATGAAGTGAGGGGGGTTAAAAGAAAGTGAGGGGAAGTGAAAGGAAGAGAGGGGAGGTGAAAGGAAGCGAGGAGAGGTGAAAGGAAGTGAGGGGAGGCGAAAGGAAATGAGGGGAGGTGAAAGGAAGTGAGGGGTGGTGAAATTAAGTAAGGGGAGGTGAAAGAAAGTGACGGGAGGTGAAAGGAAGTTAGGGGAATTGAAAGGAAGTAAGAGGAGGTGAAAGGAAGTAAGGGGAGGTAAAGGAAGAGAGAGAATGTGAAAGGAAGCGAGTAGAGATGAAAGAAAGTTAGGGTAGGTGAAATGAAATGAGGGGAGGTGAAAGGAACTGAGTGGTGGTGATAGAAATAGAGGGAAGGTGAAGGGAAGTGAGGGGCGGTGAAGGGAAATAAGGGGAGTTGAAATAAAGTAAGGGGAGGTGAAACGAACTGAGGGGAGGTGAAAGGAAGTGAGAGGAGGTGAAAGAAAGTGAGAGAATGTGAAAGGTTGGTTGGGTTGGGTTGGGTTTGGTTGGGTTGGGTAGGGTTGGGATGGGTTGTGTTAAGTTGGTTTGGGTTGGGTTAAGTGAGGGGTGGTGAATGAAAGTGAGGGTAGGTGAAATGAAGTGAGGGGAGGTGAAAGGAAGTGAGGGGAGGTGAAAGGAAATGAGGGGAGGCGAAAGGATGTGAGGGGAGGTGAATGGAAGTGAGGGTATGTTAAAAGAAGTAAGGGGAGGTAAAAGTAAGTGAGGAGAGTTGAAAGAAAGTGAGAGAATGTGAATGGTTGGTTGGGTTGGGTTGGGTTTGGTTGTGTTGGGTTTGGTTGGGTTGGGTTGTTTTGGGTTGGGTTGTGTTGGGTTGGGTTGGTTTGGGTTGGGTTGGGTTAAGTGAGGGGTGGTGAATGGAAGTGATGTGATGTTAAAGGAAGTAAGGGGAGGTAAAAGGATGTGAGAGGAGGTAAAAGAAACTGATGGGAGTTGAAAGAAAGTTAGAGATATCATAGGTTGGTTGGGTTGGGTTGGGTTGGGATGGGTTGTGTTGGGTTGGTTTGGGTTGGGTTTGGTTGGGTTGGGTGGGGTTCGGTTGGGTTGGGTTGGGTTCGCTTGGGTTGGACTGGGTTGGGTAGGTTTGGGTTTGGTTGGGTTGGGTTGGGTTGGGTTATGTTAGAGGAGGTGAATGGAAGTGAGGGGATGTTAAAAGAAGTAAGGGGAGGTGAAAGAAAAAGAGAGGAGATGAAAGAAATTGAGGGGAGAAGAAAGGAAGTAAGGGGAGGTGAAATGAAGTAAGAAGAGGTGAAAGGAACTGAAGGGAGGTGAAAGAAAATGAGGGGAGGTGAAAGGAAGTGAGGGGAGGTGAAAGGATGTGAGAGAATGTGAAAGGAAGTGAGGGGAGATTAAAGGAAGTAAGGGGAGATGAAAGGAAGTGAGAGAATGTTAAAGGAAGTTAGGGAAGGTGAAAGAAAGAGAGGAGAGGTGAAAAGAAGTGATGGGAGTTGAAAGGAAGTGAGGGGTGGCGAAAGGAAGTGAGGGGAGGTGAACGAAAGAAAGAGACTGTGAAAGGAAGTGAGGGATGGTGAAAGAAAGTAAGGGGAGGTGAAAGGAAATGAGGGGAGATGAAAGAAAATGAGGGGAGGTTAAATGAAGTGAGGGGAGGTGAAAGGAAGTGTAGGGAGGTGAAAGGAAGAGAGGAGAGGTGAAAGAAAATGAGGGGAGGTGAAAGGAAGTGAGGGGAGGTGAAAGGAAATGAGGGGAGGTGAAAGAAAGTGAGAAGAGATGAAATGAAGTGAGGGGAGGTGAAAGGAATTGAGAAGCAATGAAACGAAGTAGCAAGAGGTGAAATGAAGTAAGTGGAGGTGAAAGAAAAAGAGGAGAGGTGAAAGGAAGAAAGAGGAGGTGAAAGGAAGTAAGGGGAGGTAAAAGGTATTGAGAGAATGTGAAAAAAATGAGGGGAGGTGAAAGGAAGTGAGGGGAGGTGAAAGGAAGTGAGGGGATATAAAAGAATGTGAGGGTAGGTGAAATGAAGTGAGGGGAGGTGAAAGGAATTGAGGGGTGGTGAAAGAAAGAGAGGGGAGGTTAAAGGAAGTGAGGGGAGGTGAAAGGAAGTGAGGGGAGGTGAAATGAAGTAAGGGGAGGTGAAAGGAACTGAAGGGAGGTGAAAGGAAGTGAGGGGAGATGAAAGGAAATGAGGGGAGGCGAAAGGATGTGAGGGGAGGTGAATGGAAGTGAGGGTATGTTAAAAGAAGTAAGGGGAGGTAGAAGTAAGTGAGGAGAGATGAAAGAAAGTGAGAGAATTTGAAAGGTGGGTTGGGTTGGGTTGGGTTTTGATTGTGTTGAGTTTGGTTGGGCTGGGTTGGGTTTGGTTGGGTTGGGTTGGTTTGGGTTGGGTTGGGTTGGTTTTGTTTGGGTTGGGTTGGGTTTGGTCGGGCTGTGTTGGGTTGGGTAGGTTTGGGTTTGGTTGGGTTGGGTTGGGTTAAGTGAGAGGAGGTGAATGGAAGTGAGGGGATGTTAAAAGAAGTAAGGGGAGTTGAAAGAAAGTGAGAGGAGATGAAAGAAAGTGAGGGGAGAAGAAAGGAAGTAAGTGGAAGTGAATGGAAGTGAGGAAAAGGTGAAAGGAAGTTTAGGAGGTGAAAGAAGTTGAGGGAAGGTTAATGGAAGTGAGGAAAGGTGAAAGGAAGTGAGGGTAGGTGAAAAGAAGTGAGGGGGGTTGAAAGGAATTAGGAGTAGGTGAAACGAAGTGAGGTGAGGTGAAAGGAAATGAGGGAAGGTGAAAGGAAGTGAAGGGAGGTGAAAGATAGTTAGGGGAGGTAAAAGGAAATAAGGGGAGGTAAAAGGATGTGAAAGAATGCGAAAGGCAGCGAAGGAAGGAGAAAGAAAGTGAGTGGAGGTGAAAGGAAGTGAGGGGAGGTGAATGGAAGTGAGGAGAGGCAAAAGGAAGTAAGGGGAGGTGAAAGGAAGTGAGGGGAGGTGATAGGAAACGAGTAGAGGTGAAAGAAAGTGAGGGGAGGTAAAATGAAATGAGGGGGCTTGAAAGAAAGTGAGGGGAGGTGGAAGGAAGAGAGGGGAGGTGAAAGGAAGCGAGGGGAGTTGAAAGGAAGTGAGGGGAGGCGAAAGGAAATGAGGGGAGGTGAAAGGAAGTGAGGGGTGGTAAAATTAAGTAAGGGGAGGTGAAAGAAAGTGAGGGGATGTTAAAGGAAGTAAGGGGAGGTGAAAGGAAGTTAGGGGAGGTGAAATAAAATGAGGGAAGGTGAAATGAAGTGAGGGGAGATGAAAGGAAGTGAGGGGAGGTGAAAGGAAGTAAGGAGAGGTGCAAGGAAGTGAGAGAATGTGAATGAAAGTAAAGGAAGGTGAAAGAAAGGGATGGGAGGTGAAAGAAGTGAGGGGAAGTGAAAGGAAATGATGGGAGGAAAAAGGAAGTGAGGGGAGGTAAATGAAAGAGAGAGAATGTGAAAGTAAGACACGGAAGGTGAAAGAAAGTGAGGGGAGGTGAAAGGAAGTAAAAGGAATTGAAAGGAAGTAAGAGGAGGTGAAAGGAAGTAAGGGGAGGTAAAGGAAGTGACAGAATGTGTAAGGAAGCGAGTAGAGATGAAAGAAAGTGAGGGTAGGTAAAATGAAATGAGGGGAGGTGAAAGGAACTGAGTGGTGTTGAAAGAAATAGAGGGGTGGTGAAGGGAAGTGAGGGGCGGTGAAGGAAAGTGAGGGGAGTTGAAATAAAGTAAGGGGAGGTGAAACGAACTGAGGGGAGGTGAAAGGAAGTGAGGGGAGGTGAAAGAAAGTGAGAGAATGTGAAAGGTTGGTTGGGTTGGGTTGGGTTTGATTGGGTTGTGTAGGGTTGGGATGGGTTGGGTTAAGTTGGGTTGGGTTGGGTTGTTTTGGTTTGGTTTGTGTTGGGTTGGGTTGGTTAGGGTTGGGTTGGGTTGGTTTGGGTTGGGTTAAGTGAGGGGAGGTGAATGGAAGTGAGGGGAGGTGAAAGGAATTGAGAGGTGGTGAAAGAAAGAGAGGGGAGGTTAAAGGAAGTGAGGGGAGGTGAAAGGAAGTGAGAAGGGGTGAAATTAAGTAAGGGGAGGTAAAAGGAACTAAAGGGAGGTGAAAGGAAGTGAGGGGAGGTGAAAGGAAATGAGGGGAGGCGAAAGGATGTGAGGGGAGGTGAATGGAAGTGAGTGTATGATAAAAGAAGTAAGGGGAGGTAAAAGTAAGTGAGGAAAGTTGAAAGAAAGTGAGAGAATGTGAAAGGTTGGTTGGGTTGGGTTGGGTTGGGTTTGGTTGTGTTGGGTTTGGTTGGGTTGGGTTGGGTTAGGTTGGGTTGGGTTGTTTTGGGTTGGGTTGTGTTGGGTTGGGTTGGTTTGGGTTGGGTTGGGTTAAGTGAGAGGAGGTGAATGGAAGTGGGGGGATGTTAAAAGAAGTAAGGGGAGGTGAAAGAAAGGGAGAGGAGATGAAAGAAAGTGAGGGGAGAAGAAAGGAAGTAAGTGGAAGTGAATGGAAGTGAGGAAAGGTGAAAGGAAGTTTAGGAGGTGAAAGAAGTTGAGGGAAGGTGAATGGAAGTGAGGAAAGGTGAAAGGAAGTGAGGGTAGGTGAAAAGAAGTGAGGGGGGGTGAAAGGAATTAGGAGTAGGTGAAACGAAGTGAGGAGAGGTGAAAGGAAATGAGGGAAGGCGAAAGGAAGTGAGGGAAGGTGAATGGAAGTGAGGAAAGGTGAAAGGAAGTGAAGGGAGGTGAAAGATAGTTAGGGGAGGTAAAAGGAATAAAGGGGAGGTAAAAGGATGTGAAAGAATGTGAAAGGCAGCGAAGGAAGGTGAAAGAAAGTGAGGAGAGGTGAAAGGAAGTGAGGGGAGGTGAAAGGAAGTGAGGGGAGGTGAATGGAAGTGAGGAGGGTTGAATGGAAGTGAGGTGAGGTGATAGGAAACGAGTAGAGGTGTAAGAAAGTGAGGGGAGGTGAAATGAAGTGAGGGGGGTTAAAAGAAAGTGAGAAGAGGTGAATGGAAGAGAGGGGAGGTGAAAGGAAGCGAGGGGAGGTGAAAGGAAGTGAGGGGAGGCGAAAGGAAATGAGTGGAGGTGAAAGGAAGTGAGGGGTGGTGAAATTAAGTAAGGGGAGATGAAAGAAAGTGAGGGGATGTTAAAGGAAGTAAGGGGAGGTGAAAGGAAGTTAGGGGAGGTGAAATAAAGTGAGGGATGGTGAAAATGAAAGTGAGGGGAGGTGAAAGGAAGTGAGGGGAGGTAAATGAAAGAGAGAGAATGTGAAAGGAAGACAGGGAAGGTGAAAGAAAGTGACGGGAGGTGAAAGGAAGTAAGGGATTTGAAAGGAAGTAAGAGGAGGTGAAAGGAAGTAAGGGGAGGTAAAGGAAGTGACAGAATGTGAAAGGAAGCGAGTAGAGATGAAAGAAAGTGAGGGTAGGTAAAATGAAATGAGGGGAGGTGAAAGGAACTGAGTGGTGTTGAAAGAAATAGAGGGGAGGTGAAGGGAAGTGAGGGGCGGTGAAGGGAAGTGAGGGGAGTTGAAATAAAGTAAGGGGAGGTGAAACGAACTGAGGGGAGGTGAAAGGAAGTGAGGGGAGGTGAAAAAATGAGGGGAGGTTAAATGAAGTTAGGGGTGGTGAAAGGAAGTGAGGGGAGGTGAAAGGAAGAGAGGAGAGGAGAAAGGAAAAAGGGGAGGTTAAAGGAAGTGAGGGGAGGTGAAAGGAAGTAAGGGGAGGTGAAAAGAAGTGAGAAGCAATGAAACGAAGTGGCAAGAGGTGAAATGAAGTAAGGGGAGGTGAAAGAAAAAGAGGGGGAGGTGAAAGGAAGAAAGAGGAGGTGAAAGGAAGTAAGGGGAGGTAAAAGGTATTGAGAGAATGTGAAAGGAAATGAGGGGAGGTGAAAGGAAGTGAGGGGAGGTGAAAGGAAGCGAGGGGATATAAAAGAAAGTGAGGGTAGGTGAAATGAAGTGAGGGGAGGTGAAAGGAATTGTGGGGTGGTGAAAGAAAGAGAGGGGAGGTTAAAGGAAGTGAGGGGAGGTGAAAGGAAGTGAGGGGAGGTGAAATGAAGTAAGGGGAGGTGAAAGGAAATGAGGGGAGGCGAAAGGATGTGAGGGGAGGTGAATGGAAGTGAGGGTATGTTAAAAGAAGTAACGGGAGGTAAAAGTAAGTGAGGAGAGTTGAAAGAAAGTGAGAGAATGTGAAAGGTTGGTTGGGTTGGGTTGGGTTTGGTAGTGTTGGGTTTGGTTGGGTTGGGTTGGGTTGGGTTGGGTTGGTTTGGGTTGGGTTGGGTTGGGTTGGTTTGGGTTGGGTTGGTTTAATTGAGGGGTGGTGAATGGAAGTGATGTGATGTTAAAGGAAGTAAGGGGAGGTAAAAGGATGTGAGAGGAGGTAAAAGAAAGTGAGGGGAGAAGAAAGGAAGTTGAAAGAAAGAAAGATAATATCATAGGTTGGTTGGGTTGGGTTGGGATGGGATGGGTTGTGTTGGGTTGGATTGGGTTGGGTTGTGTTGGGTTGGGTAGGTTTGGGTTTGGTTAAGTTGGGTTGGGTTGGGTTAAATGAGAGGAGGTGAATGGAAGTGAGGGGATGTTAAAAGAAGTAAGGGGAGGTGAAAGAAAGTGAGAGTAGATGAAAGAAAGTGAGGGGAGAAGAAAGGAAGTAAGTGGAAGTGAATGGAAGTGAGGAAAGGTGAAAGGAAGTTTAGGAGGAGAAAGAAGTTGAGGGAAGGTGAATGGAAGTGAGGAAAGGTGAAAGGATGTGAGGGAAGGTGAATGGAAGTGAAGAAAGGTGAAAGGAAGTGAAGGGAGGTGAAAGATAGTTAGGGGAGGTAAAAGGAAATAAGGGGAGGTAAAAGGATGTGAAAGAATGTGAAAGGCAGCGAAGGAAGGTGAAAGAAAGTGAGTGGAGGTGAAAGGAAGTGGGGGGAGATGAATGGAAGTGAGGGGAGGCAAAAGGAATTGAGGGGAGGTGAATGGAAGTGAGGGGAAGTAAAAGGAAGTAAGGGGAGGTGAAAGGAAGTGAAAGGAGGTGATAGGAAACGAGTAGAGGTGAAAGAATGTGAGGGGAGGTGAAATAAAGTGAGGGGGGTTGAAAGAAAGTGAGGGGAGGTGAAAGGAAGAGAGGGAAGGTGAAAGGAAGCGAGGGGAGGTGAAAGGAAGTGAGGGGAGGCGAAAGGAAATGAGGGGAGATAAAAGAAAGTAAGGAATGGTGAAATTAAGTAAGGGGAGGTGAAAGAAAGTGAGGGGAGGTGAAAGGAAGTAAGGAGAGGTGCAAGGAAGTGAGAGAATGTGAATGAAAGTAAAGGAAGGTGAAAGAAAGGGATGGGAGGTGAAAGAAGTGAGGGGAAGTGAAAGGAAATGATGGGAGGAAAAAGGAAGTGAGGGGAGGTAAATGAAAGAGAGAGAATGTGAAAGTAAGACACGGAAGGTGAAAGAAAGTGAGGGGAGGTGAAAGGAAGTAAAAGGAATTGAAAGGAAGTAAGAGGAGGTGAAAGGAAGTAAGGGGAGGTAAAGGAAGTGACAGAAATGTGTAAGGAAGCGAGTAGAGATGAAAGAAAGTGAGGGTAGGTAAAATGAAATGAGGGGAGGTGAAAGGAACTGAGTGGTGTTGAAAGAAATAGAGGGGTGGTGAAGGGAAGTGAGGGGCGGTGAAGGAAAGTGAGGGGAGTTGAAATAAAGTAAGGGGAGGTGAAACGAACTGAGGGGAGGTGAAAGGAAGTGAGGGGAGGTGAAAGAAAGTGAGAGAATGTGAAAGGTTGGTTGGGTTGGGTTGGGTTTGATTGGGTTGTGTAGGGTTGGGATGGGTTGGGTTAAGTTGGGTTGGGTTGGGTTGTTTTGGTTTGGTTTGTGTTGGGTTGGGTTGGTTAAGGGTTGGGTTGGGTTGGTTTGGGTTGGGTTAAGTGAGGGGAGGTGAATGGAAGTGAGGGGAGGTGAAAGGAATTGAGAGGTGGTGAAAGAAAGAGAGGGGAGGTTAAAGGAAGTGAGGGGAGGTGAAAGGAAGTGAGAAGGGGTGAAATTAAGTAAGGGGAGGTAAAAGGAACTAAAGGGAGGTGAAAGGAAGTGAGGGGAGGTGAAAGGAAATGAGGGGAGGCGAAAGCATGTGAGGGGAGGTGAATGGAAGTGAGTGTATGATAAAAGAAGTAAGGGGAGGTAAAAGTAAGTGAGGAAAGTTGAAAGAAAGTGAGAGAATGTGAAAGGTTGGTTGGGTTGGGTTGGGTTGGGTTTGGTTGTGTTGGGTTTGGTTGGGTTGGGTTGGGTTAGGTTGGGTTGGGTTGTTTTGGGTTGGGTTGTGTTGGGTTGGGTTGGTTTGGGTTGGGTTGGGTTAAGTGAGAGGAGGTGAATGGAAGTGGGGGGATGTTAAAAAGAAGTAAGGGGAGGTGAAAGAAAGGGAGAGGAGATGAAAGAAAGTGAGGGGAGAAGAAAGGAAGTAAGTGGAAGTGAATGGAAGTGAGGAAAGGTGAAAGGAAGTTTAGGAGGTGAAAGAAGTTGAGGGAAGGTGAATGGAAGTGAGGAAAGGTGAAAGGAAGTGAGGGTAGGTGAAAAGAAGTGAGGGGGGGTGAAAGGAATTAGGAGTAGGTGAAACGAAGTGAGGAGAGGTGAAAGGAAATGAGGGAAGGCGAAAGGAAGTGAGGGAAGGTGAATGGAAGTGAGGAAAGGTGAAAGGAAGTGAAGGGAGGTGAAAGATAGTTAGGGGAGGTAAAAGGAATAAAGGGGAGGTAAAAGGATGTGAAAGAATGTGAAAGGCAGCGAAGGAAGGTGAAAGAAAGTGAGGAGAGGTGAAAGGAAGTGAGGGGAGGTGAAAGGAAGTGAGGGGAGGTGAATGGAAGTGAGGAGGGTTGAATGGAAGTGAGGTGAGGTGATAGGAAACGAGTAGAGGTGTAAGAAAGTGAGGGGAGGGTGAAATGAAGTGAGGGGGGTTAAAAGAAAGTGAGAAGAGGTGAATGGAAGAGAGGGGAGGTGAAAGGAAGCGAGGGGAGGTGAAAGGAAGTGAGGGGAGGCGAAAGGAAATGAGTGGAGGTGAAAGGAAGTGAGGGGTGGTGAAATTAAGTAAGGGGAGATGAAAGAAAGTGAGGGGATGTTAAAGGAAGTAAGGGGAGGTGAAAGGAAGTTAGGGGAGGTGAAATAAAGTGAGGGATGGTGAAATGAAGTGAGGGGAGGTGAAAGGAAGTGAGGGGAGGTAAATGAAAGAGAGAGAATGTGAAAGGAAGACAGGGAAGGTGAAAGAAAGTGACGGGAGGTGAAAGGAAGTAAGGGGATTTGAAAGGAAGTAAGAGGAGGTGAAAGGAAGTAAGGGGAGGTAAAGGAAGTGACAGAATGTGAAAGGAAGCGAGTAGAGATGAAAGAAAGTGAGGGTAGGTAAAATGAAATGAGGGGAGGTGAAAGGAACTGAGTGGTGTTGAAAGAAATAGAGGGGAGGTGAAGGGAAGTGAGGGGCGGTGAAGGGAAGTGAGGGGAGTTGAAATAAAGTAAGGGGAGGTGAAACGAACTGAGGGGAGGTGAAAGGAAGTGAGGGGAGGTGAAAAAATGAGGGGAGGTTAAATGAAGTTAGGGGTGGTGAAAGGAAGTGAGGGGAGGTGAAAGGAAGAGAGGAGAGGAGAAAGGAAAAAAGGGGAGGTTAAAGGAAGTGAGGGGAGGTGAAAGGAAGTAAGGGGAGGTGAAAAGAAGTGAGAAGCAATGAAACGAAGTGGCAAGAGGTGAAATGAAGTAAGGGGAGGTGAAAGAAAAAGAGGGGAGGTGAAAGGAAGAAAGAGGAGGTGAAAGGAAGTAAGGGGAGGTAAAAGGTATTGAGAGAATGTGAAAGGAAATGAGGGGAGGTGAAAGGAAGTGAGGGGAGGTGAAAGGAAGCGAGGGGATATAAAAGAAAGTGAGGGTAGGTGAAATGAAGTGAGGGGAGGTGAAAGGAATTGTGGGGGTGGTGAAAGAAAGAGAGGGGAGGTTAAAGGAAGTGAGGGGAGGTGAAAGGAAGTGAGGGGAGGTGAAATGAAGTAAGGGGAGGTGAAAGGAAATGAGGGGAGGCGAAAGGATGTGAGGGGAGGTGAATGGAAGTGAGGGTATGTTAAAAGAAGTAACGGGAGGTAAAAGTAAGTGAGGAGAGTTGAAAGAAAGTGAGAGAATGTGAAAGGTTGGTTGGGTTGGGTTGGGTTTGGTAGTGTTGGGTTTGGTTGGGTTGGGTTGGGTTGGGTTGGGTTGGTTTGGGTTGGGTTGGGTTGGGTTGGGTTGGTTTGGGTTGGGTTGGTTTAATTGAGGGGTGGTGAATGGAAGTGATGTGATGTTAAAGGAAGTAAGGGGAGGTAAAAGGATGTGAGAGGAGGTAAAAGAAAGTGAGGGGAGAAGAAAGGAAGTTGAAAGAAAGAAAGATAATATCATAGGTTGGTTGGGTTGGGTTGGGATGGGATGGGTTGTGTTGGGTTGGATTGGGTTGGGTTGTGTTGGGTTGGGTAGGTTTGGGTTTGGTTAAGTTGGGTTGGGTTGGGTTAAATGAGAGGAGGTGAATGGAAGTGAGGGGATGTTAAAAGAAGTAAGGGGAGGTGAAAGAAAGTGAGAGTAGATGAAAGAAAGTGAGGGGAGAAGAAAGGAAGTAAGTGGAAGTGAATGGAAGTGAGGAAAGGTGAAAGGAAGTTTAGGAGGAGAAAGAAGTTGAGGGAAGGTGAATGGAAGTGAGGAAAGGTGAAAGGATGTGAGGGGAAGGTGAATGGAAGTGAAGAAAGGTGAAAGGAAGTGAAGGGAGGTGAAAGATAGTTAGGGGAGGTAAAAGGAAATAAGGGGAGGTAAAAGGATGTGAAAGAATGCTGAAAGGCAGCGAAGGAAGGTGAAAGAAAGTGAGTGGAGGTGAAAGGAAGTGGGGGGAGATGAATGGAAGTGAGGGGAGGCAAAAGGAATTGAGGGGAGGTGAATGGAAGTGAGGGGAAGTAAAAGGAAGTAAGGGGAGGTGAAAGGAAGTGAAAGGAGGTGATAGGAAACGAGTAGAGGTGAAAGAATGTGAGGGGAGGTGAAATAAAGTGAGGGGGGGTTGAAAGAAAGTGAGGGGAGGTGAAAGGAAGAGAGGGAAGGTGAAAGGAAGCGAGGGGAGGTGAAAGGAAGTGAGGGGAGGCGAAAGGAAATGAGGGGAGATAAAAGAAAGTAAGGAATGGTGAAATTAAGTAAGGGGAGGTGAAAGAAAGTGAGGGGATGTTAAAGGAAGTAAAGGGAGGTGAAAGGAAGTGAGGGGAGGTGAAATAAAGTGAGGGATGGTGAAATGAAGTGAGGGGAGGTGAAAGGAAGTGAGGGGAGGTGAAAGGAAGTAAGGGAGAGGTGAAAGGAAGTGAGAGAATGTGAATGAAAGTGAGGGAAGGTGGAAGAAAGGGAGGAGAGGTGAAAAGAAGTAAGGGGAGTTGAAAGGAAGTGAGGGGAGGTGAATGAAAGAGAGATAATGTGAAAGGAATCAAGGGAAGGTGAAAGAAAGTGAGGGGAGGTGAAAGGAAATGAGGGGAGATGAAAGGAAGTAAGTTGAAATGAAAGAAATTGAGGGGAGGTGAAATGAAGTGAGGTGAGGTTAAAGGAAGTGAGGGGATATTAAAGGAAGTGAGAGGATTGAAAGGAAGTGAGAGGATTGGAAAAGAAGTGAGGGGAGGTGAATGGAAGTTGAGGGGATATTATAGAAAGTAAGGGGAAGTGAATGGAAGTGAGGGGAGGTAAAAGGAAGTAAGGGGAGGTGAAAGGAAGTGAGGGGAGGTGAAAGGAAACGAGTAGAGGTGAAAGAAAGTGAGGGGTGGTGAAATGAAGTGAGGGGGGGTGAAAGGAAGTGAGGGGAGTTGAAATAAATTAAGTGGAGGTGAAACGAACTGAGGGGAGGCGAAAGGAAATGAGGGGAGGTGACAGAAAGTGAGAGAATGTGAATGGTTGGTTTGGTTGGGTTGGGTTGGGTTTAGTTGGGTTGGGTTGGGTTGGGATGGGTTGGGTTAAGTTGGGTTGGGTTGGGTTGTTTTGGGTTGGTTTGGGTTGGGTTGGGTTGGGTTGGTTTGGGTTGTGTTGGGTTGGGTTGGGTTGTTTTGGGTTGGGATGGGATGGGTTGTGTTGGATTGAGTTGGGTTGGGTTGGGTTGGTTTGGGTTGTGATGGGTTAAGTGAGGGAGGTGAATGGAAGTGAAAGTATATTAAAGGAAGTAAGGGGAGTTGAAAGTATGTGAATGGAGGTAAAAGAAAATGAGGGGAGGTGAAATGAAGTGAGTAGAGGAAAAGGAAGTGAGGGGAGGTGAAAGGAAAAGAGGAGAGGTGAAAGGAAATGAGGGGTGGTGAAAGGAAGTAAGGGGAGGTGAAAGGCAAGTGAGGGGAGGTAAAAGAAAGTGGGGGGAGATGAAGTAAAGTGAGAGGAGGTTAAAGGAAGTGAAGGGATGTTAAAGGAAGTGAGGAGAGGTGAAAGGAAGTGAGGGGAGGAGAAAAGAAGAGAGGGGACGTGAAAGGAAGTGAGAAGAGGTAAAAGAATTGGGGGGGAGGTGATATAAAGTAGAGAAGCGAGTAGAGATGAAAGAAAGTGAGGGTAGGTGAAATGAAATGAGGGGAGGTGAAAGGAACTGAGTGGTGGTGAAAGAAATAGAGGGGTGGTTGGGTTGGGTTGGGTGGTTGGTTTGGGTTGGTTGGGTTGGTTTGGTATGGTTTGGGTTGGGTTGGGTTAAGTGAGGGTGGTGAATGGAAGTGATGTGATGTTAAAGGAAATAAGGGGAGGTAAAAGGATGTGAAAGGAGGTAAAAGAAACTGAGGGGAGTTGAAAGAAAGTAAGAGAATATCATAGGTTGGTTGGGTTGGGTTGGGATGGGATTGGTTGTGTTGGGTTGGATTGGGTTGGGTGTTGGTTGTGTTGGGTGGGGTTCGGTTGGGTTGGACTGGGTTGGGTAGGTTTGGGTTTGGTTGGGTTGGGTTGGGTTGGGTTAAGTTAGAGGAGGTGAATGGAAGTGAGGGGATGTTAAAAGAAGTAAGGGGAGGTGAAAGAAAGTGAGAGGAGATGAAAGAAAGTGAGGGGAGAAGAAAGGAAGTAAGGGGAGGTGAAATGAAGTAAGAAGAGGTGAAAGGAACTGAAGGGAGGTGAAAGAAAATGAGGGGAGCTGAAAGGAAGTGAGGGGAGGTGAAAGGATGTGAGAGAATGTGAAAGGAAGTGAGGGGAGATTAAAGGAAGTAAGGGGAGATGAAAGGAAGTGAGAGAATGTTAAAGGAAGTTAGGGAAGGTGAAAGAAAGAGAGGGGAGGTGAAAAGAAGTGAGGGGAGTTGAAAGGAAGTGAGGGGTGGCGAAAGGAAGTGAGGGGAGGTGAACGAAAGAAAGAGACTGTGAAAGGAAGTGAGGGATGGTGAAAGGAAGTAAGAGGAGGTGAAAGGAAATGAGGGGAGATGAAAGAAAGTGAGGGGAGGTTAAATGAAGTGAGGGGAGGTGAAAGGAAGTGTGGGGAGGTGAAAGGAAGAGAGGAGAGGTGAAAGAAAATGAGGGGAGGTGAAAGGAAGTGAGGGGAGGTGAAAGGAAATGAGGGGAGGTGAATGGAAGTGAGGGGAATTAAAAGGAAGTTAGGGGAGGTGAAAGGATAGTTAGGGGAGGTGATAGGAAACTAGTAGAGGTGAAAGAAAGTGAGGGGAGTTGAAATGAAGAGAGGGGGGTTGAAAGAAAGTGAGGGGAGGTGAAAGGAAGAGAAGGAAGGTGAAAGGAAGCGAGGGTGGTGAAAGGAAGTGAGGGGAGGCGAAAGGAAATGAGGAGAGATGAAAGGAAGTGAGGAATGGTGAAATTAAATAAGGGGAGGTGAAAGAAATTGAGGGGATGTTAAAGGAAGTAAGGGGAGGTGAAAGGAAGTGAGGGGAGGTGAAATATAAGTGAGGGAAGATGAAATAAAGTGAGGGGGAGGTGAAAGGAAGTGAGGGGAGGTGAAAGGAAGTAAGGAGAGGTGAAAGGAAGTGAGAGAATGTGAATGAAAGTGAGGAAGGTGGAAGAAAGGGATGGGAGGTGAAAGGAAGTGAGGGGAAGTGAAAGGAAATGATGGAGGAATAAGGAAGTGAGGGGAGGTAAATGAAAGAGAGAGAATGTGAAAGGAAGACAGGGAAGGTGAAAGAAAGTGACGGGAGGTGAATGGAAAGTTAAGGGGAATTGAAAGGAAGTAAGAGGAGGTGAAAGGAAGTAAGGGGAGGTAAAGGAAGTGAGAGAGATGTGAAAGGAAGCGAGTAGAGATGAAAGAAAGTGAGGAGTAGGTGAAATGAAGTGAGGGGAGGTGAAAGGAAGTAAGGAGAAGTGAAAGGAAGTTGAGAGAATGTGAATGAAAGTGAGGAGGTGGAAGAGAGAAAGGGATGGGAGTTGAAAGGAAGTGAGGGGAAGTGAAAGGAAATGATGGGAAGGAATAAGGAAGTGGAGGGGAGGTAAATGAAAGAAAGAGAATGTGTAAAGGAAGACAGGGAAGGTGAAAGAAGTGACGGTGAGGTGGAATTGAAAGGAAGTAAGAGGAGGTGAAAGGAAGTAAGGGGAGTTAAAGGAAGTGAGAGAATGTGAAAGGAAGCGAGTAGAGATGAAAGAAAGTGAGGGTAGGTGAAATGAAATGAGGGGAGGTGAAAGGAACTGAGTGGTGGTGAAAGAAATAGAGGGGTGGTGAAGGGAAGTGAGGGATGGTGAAGGGAAGTGAAGGGAGTTGAAATAAAGTAAGGTGAGGTGAAACGAACTGAGGGGAGGTGAAAGGAAGTGAGGGGAGGTGAAGGAAAGTGAGAGAATGTGAAAGGTTGGTTGGGTTGTGTTGGGTTTGGTTGGGTTGGGTAGGGTTGGGATGGTTTGGGTTAAGTTGGGTTGGGTTGGGTTGTTTTGGGTTGGTTTGGGTTGGGTTGGTTAGGGTTGGGTTGGGTTGGTTTGGGTTGTGTTGGGTTGGTTTGGGTTGGGTTAAGTGAGGGGAGGTGAATGGAAGTGAGAGGATGTTAAAAGAAGTAAGGGGAGGTGAAAGGAAGTGTGAGGATGTGAAAAAAAGTGAGGGGAAGAGAAAGGAAGTAAGTGGAAGTGAATGGAAGATAGGAAAGGTGAATGGAATAGTGACAGGAGGTGAAAGAAGTTGAGGGAATGTGTATGGAAGTGAGGGTATGTGAAAGGATGTGAGGTGATGAGAAAGAGAGAGAGGGGAGGTGAAAGGAAGTGAGGGGAGGCAAAAAGAAGTAAGGGGAGTTGAAAGGAAGCGAGGGGAGATGCAAGAATGTGAGGGGAGGTGAAATGAATTGAAAGGAGGTGAAAGAAAGTGAGTGGAGGTGAAAGGAAGAGAGGAAAAGTGATGGGTGGTGAGTGGGAGCGATGGGAGCTGAGCGGAAGTGAGGGAAATAAATAGACGTGCGAAGAGGTGAAAGAAAGTGAGGGGATGTAAAATGAAGTGTGGAAAGGGAGAGAAAGTGAGGGGAGGTTAAGTTAAGTGAAGTGGGGTGAAAGGAAGTAGGAGTAGGTGAAAGGAATTGAGGAGAGGTGAAAGGAAATTAGGGAAGGTGAAAGGAAATGAGGGAAGGTGAATGGAAGTGAGGAAATATGAAAGGAATTGAAGGGAGGTGAAAAATAATGAGGGGAGGTAAAGGGAAATAAGGGGAGGTAAAAGGAATGAAAAAATGTGAAAGGAAGAAAGGGAAGATGAAAGAAATTGAAGGGAGGTGAAAGGAAGTGAGGGGAGGTGAAAGGAATATAGGGGAGATGAAAGGAAGCGAGGGAAGATGAAAGGAAGTGAGGCGAGGTGAAAGGAAGAGAGGGGAGGTGAAACGAAGAGAGGGAAGGTGAAAGGAAGTGAGGGGAGTTGAAAGGAAGTGAGGGGAGGTAATTGGAAGTGAGGGGTGGCGAAAGGAGGTGAGAAGCAATGAAACGAAGTGGCAAGAGGTGAAATGAAGTAAGAGGAGGTGAAAGGTATTGAGAGAATGTGAAAGGAAATGAGGGGAGGTGAAAGGAAGTGAGGGGAGGTGAAAGGAAGCGAGGGGATATAAAAGAAAGTGAGGGTAGGTGAAATGAAGTGAGGGGAGGTGAAAGGAATTGAGGGGTGGTGAAAGAAAAAGAGTGGAGGTTAAAGGAAGTGAGGGGAGGTGAAAGGAAGTGAGGGGAGGTGAAATGAAGTAAGGGGAGGTGAAAGGAACTGAAGGGTGGTGAAAGAAAGTGAGGGGAGGTGAAAGGAAATGAGGGGAGGCGAAAGGATATGAGGGGAGTTGAATGGAAGTGAGGGTATGTTAAAAGACGTAAGGGGTGGTAAAAGTAAGTGAGGAGAGATGAAAGAAAGTGAGAGAATTTGAAAGGTTGGTTGGGTTGGGTTTGGTTGTGTTGGGTTTGTTTGGGATGGGTTGGGTTGGGTTGGTTTAGGTTGGGTTGGGTTGGTTTGGTTTGGGTTGGGTTGGGTTAAGTGAGGCGTGGTGAATGGAAGTGATGTGATGTTAAAGGAAGTAAGGGGAGGTAAAAGGATGTGAGAGGAGGTAAAAGAAACTGAGGGGAGTTGAAAGAAAGTAAGAGAATATCATAGGTTGGTTGGGTTGTGTTGGGATGGGATGGGTTGTGTTGGGTTGGATTTGGTTGGGTTTGGTTGGGTTGGGTGGGGTTTGGTTGGGTTGGGTTGGGTAGGTTTGGGTTTGGTATGGGTTGGGTTGGGTTAAGTGAGAGGAGGTGAATGGAAGTGAGGGGATGTTAAAAGAAGTAAGAGGAGGTGAAAGAATGTGAGAGGAGATGAAAGAAAGTGAGGGGAGAAGAAAGGAAGTAAGTGGAAGTGAATGGAAGTGAGGAAAGGGGAAAAGAAGTTTATGAGGTGAAAGAAGTTAAGGGAAGGTGAATGGAAGTGAGGAAAGGTGAAAGGAAGTGAGGGTAGGTGAAAAGAAGTGAGGGGGGTTGAAAGGAATTAGGAGTAGGTGAAACGAAGTGAGGAGAGGTGAAAGGAAATGAGGGAAGGTGAAAGGAAGTGAGGGAAGGTGAATGGAAGTGAGGAAAGGTGAAAGGAAGTGAAGGGAGGTGAAAGATAGTTAGGGGAGGTAAAAGGAAATAAAGGGAGGTAAAAGGATGTGAAAGAATGTGAAAGGCAGCGAAGGAAGGTGAAAGAAAGTGAGCAGAGGTGAAAGGAAGTGAGGGGAGGTGAAAGGAAGTGAGGGGAGGTGAATGGAAGTGAGGGGAGGTGAATGGAAGTGAGGGGAGGTGATAGGAAACGAGTAGAGGTGAAAGAAAGTGAGGGGAGGTGAAATGAAGTGAGGGGGGTTGAAAGAAAGTGAGGGTAGTTAAAATGAAATGAGAGGAGGTGAAAGAAATAGAGGAATGGTGAAGAGAAGTGAGGGGCGGTGAAGGGAAGTGAGGGGAGTTGAAATAAAGTAAGGGGAGGTGAAACGAAATGAGGGGAGGTGAAAGGAAGTGAGGGGAGGTGAAAGGAATTGAGGGGAGGTGAATGGAAGTGAGGGGATGTTAAAGAAAATAAGGGGAGGTGAAAGGAAGTGATGGGAGGTAAAAGGATGTGAGAGAATGTGAAAGGAAGTGAGGGAAGATGAAAGGAAGTGAGGCGAGGTGAAAGTAAGAGAGATAGGTGAAAGGAAGAGAGGGGAGGTGAAAGGAAGTGAGGGGAGATGAAAGGAAGTGAGGGGAGGTGAATGGAAGTGAGGTGAGGTGAAAGGAATTGAGGGGAGGTGAATGGAATTGACGGGAATGTTAAAGAAAGTAAGGGGAGGTGAAAGGAAATGATGGGAGGTAAAAGGAAGTGAGAGAATGTGAAAGGAAGTGAAAAAAGGTGAAAGAAAATGAGGGGAGATGAAAGGAAGTGAGTGGAGGTGAAAGGAAATGAGCTGAGGTGAAAGGAAGAGAGGGGAGGTGAAAGGAAGTGAGGGGAGGTGAAAGGAAGTGAGGGGAGGTGAAAGGAAGTGAGGGGAGGTGAAAGGAATTGAGTGGAGGTGAAAGGAAGAGAGGAAAAGTGATGGGTGGTGAGATGGAGCGATGGGAGCTGAGGGGATGCGAGGGAAAGTAAATAGACGTGAGAAGAGGTGAAAGAAAAAGATGGGATGTAAAAGGAAGTGAGGAAAGGTGAAAGGAAGTAAGGAGAGGTGAAAGGATGTAAGGGGAGGTTAAAGGAAGCGAGGAGATATGAAGGAAAGTGAGGGTAGGTGAAATGAAGTGAGGGGAGGTGAAAGGAACTGAGGGGTGGTGAATGAAAGAGAGGGGAGGTTAAAGGATGTGAGGGGAGGTGAAAGGAAGTAAGGGGAGGTGAAATGAAGTAAGGGGAGGTGAAAGGAACTGAAGGGAGGTGAAAGAAAATGAGGGGAGGTGAAAGGAAGTGAGTGGAGGTGAAAGGATGTGAGAGAATGTGAAAGGAAATGAGGGGAGATTAAAGGAAGTAAGGGGAGGTGAAAGGAAGTGAGAGAATGTGAAAGGAAGTTAGGGAAGGTGAAAGAAAGAGAGGGGAGGTGAAAAGAAGTGAGGGGTGGTGAAATTAATTAAGGGGAGGTGAAAGAAAGTGACGGGAGGTGAAAGGAAGTTAGGGGAATTGAAAGGAAGTAAGAGGAGGTGAAAGGAAGTAAGGGGAGGTAAAGGAAGAGAGAGAATGTGAAAGGAAGCGAGTAGAGATGAAAGAAAGTTAGGGTAGGTGAAATGAAATGAGGGGAGGTGAAAGGAACTGAGTGGTGGTGATAGAAATAGAGGGAAGGTGAAGGGAAGTGAGGGGCGGTGAAGGGAAATAAGGGGAGTTGAAATAAAGTAAGGGGAGGTGAAACGAACTGAGGGGAGGTGAAAGGAAGTGAGAGGAGGTGAAAGAAAGTGAGAGAATGTGAAAGGTTGGTTGGGTTGGGTTGGGTTTGGTTGGGTTGGGTAGGGTTGGGATGGGTTGTGTTAAGTTGGGTTGGGTTGGGTTGTTTTGGGTTGGTTTGTGTTGGGTAGGGTTGGTTAGGGTTGGGTTGGGTTGGTTTGGGTTGGGTTAAGTGAGGGGTGGTGAATGAAAGTGAGGGTAGGTGAAATGAAGTGAGGGGAGGTGAAAGGAAGTGAGGGGAGGTGAAAGGAAATGAGGGGAGGCGAAAGGATGTGAGGGGAGGTGAATGGAAGTGAGGGTATGTTAAAAGAAGTAAGGGGAGGTAAAAGTAAGTGAGGAGAGTTGAAAGAAAGTGAGAGAATGTGAATGGTTGGTTGGGTTGGGTTGGGTTTGGTTGTGTTGGGTTTGGTTGGGTTGGGTTGTTTTGGGTTGGGTTGTGTTGGGTTGGGTTGGTTTGGGTTGGGTTGGGTTAAGTGAGGGGTGGTGAATGGAAGTGATGTGATGTTAAAGGAAGTAAGGGGAGGTAAAAGGATGTGAGAGGAGGTAAAAGAAACTGATGGGAGTTGAAAGAAAGTTAGAGATATCATAGGTTGGTTGGGTTGGGTTGGGTTGGGATGGGTTGTGTTGGGTTGGTTTGGGTTGGGTTTGGTTGGGTTGGGTGGGGTTCGGTTGGGTTGGGTTGGGTTCGCTTGGGTTGGACTGGGTTGGGTAGGTTTGTTTTTGGTTGGGTTGGGTTGGGTTGGGTTATGTTAGAGGAGGTGAATGGAAGTGAGGGGATGTTAAAAGAAGTAAGGGGAGGTGAAAGAAAAAGAGAGGAGATGAAAGAAATTGAGGGGAGAAGAAAGGAAGTAAGGGGAGGTGAAATGAAGTAAGAAGAGGTGAAAGGAACTGAAGGGAGGTGAAAGAAAATGAGGGGAGGTGAAAGGAAGTGAGGGGAGGTGAAAGGATGTGAGAGAATGTGAAAGGAAGTGAGGGGAGATTAAAGGAAGTAAGGGGAGATGAAAGGAAGTGAGAGAATGTTAAAGGAAGTTAGGGAAGGTGAAAGAAAGAGAGGAGAGGTGAAAAGAAGTGAGGGGAGTTGAAAGGAAGTGAGGGGTGGCGAAAGGAAGTGAGGGGAGGTGAACGAAAGAAAGAGACTGTGAAAGGAAGTGAGGGATGGTGAAAGAAAGTAAGGGGAGGTGAAAGGAAATGAGGGGAGATGAAAGAAAGTGAGGGGAGGTTAAATGAAGTGAGGGGAGGTGAAAGGAAGTGTAGGGAGGTGAAAGGAAGAGAGGAGAGGTGAAAGAAAATGAGGGGAGGTGAAAGAAAGTGAGGGGAGGTGAAAGGAAATGAGGGGAGGTGAAAGAAAGTGAGAAGAGATGAAATGAAGTGAGGGGAGGTGAAAGGAATTGAGAAGCAATGAAACGAAGTAGCAAGAGGTGAAATGAAGTAAGTGGAGGTGAAAGAAAAAGAGGAGAGGTGAAAGGAAGAAAGAGGAGGTGAAAGGAAGTAAGGGGAGGTAAAAGGTATTGAGAGAATGTGAAAAAAATGAGGGGAGGTGAAAGGAAGTGAGGGGAGGTGAAAGGAAGCGAGGGGATATAAAAGAATGTGAGGGTAGGTGAAATGAAGTGAGGGGAGGTGAAAGGAATTGAGGGGTGGTGAAAGAAAGAGAGGGGAGGTTAAAGGAAGTGAGGGGAGGTGAAAGGAAGTGAGGGGAGGTGAAATGAAGTAAGGGGAGGTGAAAGGAACTGAAGGGAGGTGAAAGGAAGTGAGGGGAGATGAAAGGAAATGAGGGGAGGCGAAAGGATGTGAGGGGAGGTGAATGGAAGTGAGGGTATGTTAAAAGAAGTAAGGGGAGGTAGAAGTAAGTGAGGAGAGATGAAAGAAAGTGAGAGAATTTGAAAGGTTGGTTGGGTTGGGTTGGGTTTTGATTGTGTTGAGTTTGGTTGGGCTGGGTTGGGTTTGGTTGGGTTGGGTTGGTTTGGGTTGGGTTGGGTTGGTTTTGTTTGGGTTGGGTTGGGTTTGGTCGGACTGTGTTGGGTTGGGTAGGTTTGGGTTTGGTTGGGTTGGGTTGGGTTAAGTGAGAGGAGGTGAATGGAAGTGAGGGGATGTTAAAAGAAGTAAGGGGAGTTGAAAGAAAGTGAGAGGAGATGAAAGAAAGTGAGGGGAGAAGAAAGGAAGTAAGTGGAAGTGAATGGAAGTGAGGAAAGGTGAAAGGAAGTTTAGGAGGTGAAAGAAGTTGAGGGAAGGTGAATGGAAGTGAGGAAAGGTGAAAGGAAGTGAGGGTAGGTGAAAAGAAGTGAGGGGGGTTGAAAGGAATTAGGAGTAGGTGAAACGAAGTGAGGTGAGGTGAAAGGAAATGAGGGAAGGTGAAAGGAAGTGAAGGGAGGTGAAAGATAGTTAGGGGAGGTAAAAGGAAATAAGGGGAGGTAAAAGGATGTGAAAGAATGCGAAAGGCAGCGAAGGAAGGAGAAAGAAAGTGAGTGGAGGTGAAAGGAAGTGAGGGGAGGTGAATGGAAGTGAGGAGAGGCAAAAGGAAGTAAGGGGAGGTGAAAGGAAGTGAGGGGAGGTGATAGGAAACGAGTAGAGGTGAAAGAAAGTGAGGGGAGGTAAAATGAAATGAGGGGGGTTGAAAGAAAGTGAGGGGAGGTGGAAGGAAGAGAGGGGAGGTGAAAGGAAGCGAGGGGAGTTGAAAGGAAGTGATGGGAGGCGAAAGGAAATGAGGGGAGGTGAAAGGAAGTGAGGGGTGGTAAAATTAAGTAAGGGGAGGTGAAAGAAAGTGAGGGGATGTTAAAGGAAGTAAGGGGAGGTGAAAGGAAGTTAGGGGAGGTGAAATAAAGTGAGGGAAGTTGAAATGAAGTGAGGGGAGATGAAAGGAAGTGAGGGGAGGTGAAAGGAAGTAAGGAGAGGTGCAAGGAAGTGAGAGAATGTGAATGAATGTAAGGGAAGGTGAAAGAAAGGGATGGGAGGTGAAAGAAGTGAGGGGAAGTGAAAGGAAATGATGGGAGGAAAAAGGAAGTGAGGGGAGGTAAATGAAAGAGAGAGAATGTGAAAGTAAGACAGGGAAGGTGAAAGAAAGTGAGGGGAGGTGAAAGGAAGTAAAAGGAATTGAAAGGAAGTAAGAGGAGGTGAAAGGAAGTAAGGGGAGGTAAAGGAAGTGACAGAATGTGTAAGGAAGCGAGTAGAGATGAAAGAAAGTGAGGGTAGGTAAAATGAAATGAGGGGAGGTGAAAGGAACTGAGTGGTGTTGAAAGAAATAGAGGGGTGGTGAAGGGAAGTGAGGGGCGGTGAAGGAAAGTGAGGGGAGTTGAAATAAAGTAAGGGGAGGTGAAACGAACTGAGGGGAGGTGAAAGGAAGTGAGGGGAGGTGAAAGAAAGTGAGAGAATGTGAAAGGTTGGTTGGGTTGGGTTGGGTTTGGTTGGGTTGTGTAGGGTTGGGATGGGTTGGGTTAAGTTGGGTTGGGTTGGGTTGTTTTGGTTTGGTTTGTGTTGGGTTGGGTTGGTTAGGGTTGGGTTGGGTTGGTTTGGGTTGGGTTAAGTGAGGGGAGGTGAATGGAAGTGAGGGGATATAAAAGAAAGTGAGGGTAGGTGAAATGAAGTGAGGGGAGGTGAAAGGAATTGAGAGGTGGTGAAAGAAAGAGAGGGGAGGTTAAAGGAAGTGAGGGGAGGTGAAAGGAAGTGAGAAGGGGTGAAATTAAGTAAGGGGAGGTAAAAGGAACTAAAGGGAGGTGAAAGGAAGTGAGGGGAGGTGAAAGGAAATGAGGGGAGGCGAAAGGATGTGAGGGGAGGTGAATGGAAGTGAGGGTATGATAAAAGAAGTAAGGGGAGGTAAAAGTAAGTGAGGAAAGTTGAAAGAAAGTGAGAGAATGTGAAAGGTTGGTTGGGTTGGGTTGGGTTGGGTTTGGTTGTGTTGGGTTTGGTTGGGTTGGGTTGGGTTAGGTTGGGTTGGATTGTTTTGGGTTGGGTTGTGTTGGGTTGGGTTGGTTTGGGTTGGGTTGGGTTAAGTGAGAGGTGGTGAATGGAAGTGGGGGGATGTTAAAAGAAGTAAGGGGAGGTGAAAGAAAGGGAGAGGAGATGAAAGAAAGTGAGGGGAGAAGAAAGGAAGTAAGTGGAAGTGAATGGAAGTGAGGAAAGGTGAAAGGAAGTGAGGGTAGGTGAAAAGAAGTGAGGGGGGTGAAAGGAATTAGGAGTAGGTGAAACGAAGTGAGGAGAGGTGAAAGGAAATGAGGGAAGGCGAAAGGAAGTGAGGGAAGGTGAATGGAAGTGAGGAAAGGTGAAAGGAAGTGAAGGGAGGTGAAAGATAGTTAGGGGAGGTAAAAGGAATAAAGGGGAGGTAAAAGGATGTGAAAGAATGTGAAAGGCAGCGAAGGAAGGTGAAAGAAAGTGAGGAGAGGTGAAAGGAAGTGAGGGGAGGTGAAAGGAAGTGAGGGGAGGTGAATGGAAGTGAGGAGGGGTGAATGGAAGTGAGGTGAGGTGATAGGAAACGAGTAGAGGTGTAAGAAAGTGAGGGGAGGTGAAATGAAGTGAGGGGGGTTAAAAGAAAGTGAGAAGAGGTGAATGGAAGAGAGGGGAGGTGAAAGGAAGCGAGGGGAGGTGAAAGGAAGTGAGGGGAGGCGAAAGGAAATGAGTGGAGGTGAAAGGAAGTGAGGGGTGGTGAAATTAAGTAAGGGGAGGTGAAAGAAAGTGAGTGGATGTTAAAGGAAGTAAGGGGAGGTGAAAGGAAGTTAGGGGAGGTGAAATAAAGTGAGGGATGGTGAAATGAAGTGAGGGGAGGTGAAAGGAAGTGAGGGGAGGTAAATGAAAGAGAGAGAATGTGAAAGGAAGACAGGGAAGGTGAAAGAAAGTGACGGGAGGTGAAAGGAAGTAAGGGGATTTGAAAGGAAGTAAGAGGAGGTGAAAGGAAGTAAGGGGAGGTAAAGGAAGTGACAGAATGTGAAAGGAAGCGAGTAGAGATGAAAGAAAGTGAGGGTAGGTAAAATGAAATGAGGGGAGGTGAAAGGAACTGAGTGGTGTTGAAAGAAATAGAGGGGAGGTGAAGGGAAGTGAGGGGCGGTGAAGGGAAGTGAGGGGAGTTGAAATAAAGTAAGGGGAGGTGAAACGAACTGAGGGGAGGTGAAAGGAAGTGAGGGGAGGTGAAAAAATGAGGGGAGGTTAAATGAAGTTAGGGGTGGTGAAAGGAAGTGAGGGGAGGTGAAAGGAAGAGAGGAGAGGAGAAAGGAAAAAGGGGAGGTTAAAGGAAGTGAGGGGAGGTGAAAGGAAGTAAGGGGAGGTGAAAAGAAGTGAGAAGCAATGAAACGAAGTGGCAAGAGGTGAAATGAAGTAAGGGGAGGTGAAAGAAAAAGAGGGGAGGTGAAAGGAAGAAAGAGGAGGTGAAAGGAAGTAAGGGGAGGTGAAAGGAAGCGAGGGGATATAAAAGAAAGTGAGGGTAGGTGAAATGAAGTGAGGGGAGGTGAAAGGAATTGTGGGGTGGTGAAAGATAGAGAGGGGAGGTTAAAGGAAGTGAGGGGAGGTGAAAGGAAGTGAGGAGAGGTGAAATGAAGTAAGGGGAGGTGAAAGGAAATGAGGGGAGGCGAAAGGATGTGAAGGGGAGGTGAATGGAAGTGAGGGTATGTTAAAAGAAGTAACGGGAGGTAAAAGTAAGTGAGGAGAGTTGAAAGAAAATGAGAGAATGTGAAAGGTTGGTTGGGTTGGGTTGGGTTTGGTTGTGTTGGGTTTGGTTGGGTTGGGTTGGTGGTTGGGTTGGGTTGGTTTGGGTTGGGTTGGGTTGGGTTGGGTTGGTTTGGGTTGGGTTGGTTTAATTGAGGGGTGGTGAATGGAAGTGATGTGATGTTAAGGAAGTAAGGGGAGGTAAAAGGATGTGAGAGGAGTAAAAGAAAGTGAGGGGAGAAGAAAGGAAGTTGAAAGAAAGAAAGAGAATATCATAGGTTGGTTGGGTTGGGTTGGGATGGGATGGGTTGTGTTGGGTTGGATTGGGTTGGGTTGGGTTGTGTTGGGTTGGGGTAGGTTTGGGTTTGGTTAAGTTGGTTGGGTTGGGGTAAATGAGAGGAGGTGAATGGAAGTGAGGGGATGTTAAAGAAGTAAGGGGAGGTGAAAGAAAGTGAGAGTAGATGAAAGAAAGTGAGGGGAGAAGAAAGGAAGTAAGTGGAAGTGAATGGAAGTGAGGAAAGGTGAAAGGAAGTTTAGGAGGAGAAAGAAGTTGAGGGAAGGTGAATGGAAGTGAGGAAAGGTGAAAGGATGTGAGGGAAGGTGAATGGAAGTGAAGAAAGGTGAAAGGAAGTGAAGGGAGGTGAAAGATAGTTAGGGGAGGTAAAAGGAAATAAGGGGAGGTAAAAGGATGTGAAAGAATGTGAATGGCAGCGAAGGAAGGTGAAAGAAAGTGAGTGGAGGTGAAAGGAAGTGGGGGGGGAGATGAATGGAAGGTGAGGGGAGGGCAAAAAGGAATTGATGGGGAGGTGAATGGAAGTGAGGGGAAGTAAAAGGAAGTAAGGGGAGGTGAAAGGAAGTGAAAGGAGGTGATAGGAAACGAGTAGAGGTGAAAGAATGTGAGGGGAGGTGAAATAAAGTGAGGGGGGTTGAAAGAAAGTGAGGGGAGGTGAAAGGAAGAGAGGGAAGGTGAAAGGAAGCGAGGGGAGGTGAAAGGAAGTGAGGGGAGGCGAAAGGAAATGAGGGGAGATAAAAGAAAGTAAGGAATGGTGAAATTAAAGTAAGGGGAGGTGAAAAGAAAGTGAGGGGATGTTAAAGGAAGTAAAGGGAGGTGAAAGGAAGTGAGGGGAGGTGAAATAAAGTGAGGGATGGTGACATGAAGTGAGGGGAGGTGAAAGGAAGTGAGGGGAGGTGAAAGGAAGTAAGGAGAGGTGAAAGGAAGTGAGAGAATGTGAAATGAAAGTGAGGGAAGGTGGAAGAAAGGGAGGAGAGGTGAAAAGAAGTAAGGGGAGTTGAAGGAAGGGTGAATGAAAGAGAGAGAATGTGAAAGGAATCAAGGGAAGGTGAAAGAAAGTGAGGGGAGGTGAAAGGAAATGAGGGGAGATGAAAGGAAGTAAGTTGAAATGAAAGAAATTGAGGGGAGGTGAAATGAAGTGAGGTGAGGTTAAAGGAAGTGAGGGGATATTAAAGGAAGTGAGAGGATTGAAAGGAAGTGAGAGGATTGGAAAAGAAGTGAGGGGAGGTGAATGGAAGTGAGGGGATATTATAGAAAGTAAGGGGAAGTGAATGGAAGTGAGGGGAGGTAAAAGGAAGTAAGGGGAGGTGAAAGGAAGTGAGGGGAGGTGAAAGGAAACGAGTAGAGGTGAAAGAAAGTGAGGGGTGGTGAAATGAAGTGAGGGGGGGTGAAAGGAAGTGAGGGGAGTTGAAATAAATTAAGTGGAGGTGAAACGAACTGAGGGGAGGCGAAAGGAAATGAGGGGAGGTGACAGAAAGTGAGAGAATGTGAATGGTTGGTTTGGTTGGGTTGGGTTGGGTTTAGTTGGGTTGGGTTGGGTTGGGATGTGTTGGGTTAAGTTGGGTTGGGATGGGTTGTTTTGGGTTGGTTTGGGTTGGGTTGGGTTGGGTTGGTTTGGGTTGTGTTGGGTTGGGTTGGGTTGTTTTGGGTTGGGATGGGATGGGTTGTGTTGGATTGAGTTGGGTTGGGTTGGGTTGGTTTGGGTTGTGATGGGTTAAGTGAGGGGAGGTGAATGGAAGTGAAAGTATATTAAAGGAAGTAAGGGGAGTTGAAAGTATGTGAATGGAGGTAAAAGAAAGTGAGGGGAGGTAAAATGAAGTGAGTAGAGGAAAAGGAAGTGAGGGGAGGTGAAAGGAAGAGAGGAGAGGTGAAAGGAAATGAGGGGTGGTGAAAGGAAGTAAGGGGAGGTGAAAGGAAGTGAGGGGAGGTAAAAGAAAGTGAGGGGAGATGAAGTAAAGTGAGAGGAGGTTAAAGGAAGTGAAGGGATGTTAAAGGAAGTGAGGAGAGGTGAAAGGAAGTGAGGGGAGGAGAAAAGAAGAGAGCGGACGTGAAAGGAAGTGAGAAGAGGTAAAAGAATTGGGGGGAGGTGATATAAAGTAGAGAAGCGAGTAGAGATGAAAGAAAGTGAGGGTAGGTGAAATGAAATGAGGGGAGGTGAAAGGAACTGAGTGGTGGTGAAAGAAATAGAGGGGTGGTTGGGTTGGGTTGGGTTGGTTTGGGTTGGGTTGGGTTGGTTTGGTATGGTTTGGGTTGGGTTGGGTTAAGTGAGGGTGGTGAATGGAAGTGATGTGATGTTAAAGGAAATAAGGGGAGGTAAAAGGATGTGAAAGGAGGTAAAAGAAACTGAGGGGAGTTGAAAGAAAGTAAGAGAATATCATAGGTTGGTTGGGTTGGGTTGGGATGGGATTGGTTGTGTTGGGTTGGATTGGGTTGGGTTTGGTTGTGTTGGGTGTGGTTCGGTTGGGTTGGACTGGGTTGGGTAGGTTTGGGTTTGGTTGGGTTGGGTTGGGTTAAGTTAGAGGAGGTGAATGGAAGTGAGGGGATGTTAAAAGAAGTAAGGGGAGGTGAAAGAAAGTGAGAGGAGATGAAAGAAAGTGAGGGGAGAAGAAAGGAAGTAAGGGGAGGTGAAATGAAGTAAGAAGAGGTGAAAGGAACTGAAGGGAGGTGAAAGAAAATGAGGGGAGCTGAAAGGAAGTGAGGGGAGGTGAAAGGATGTGAGAGAATGTGAAAGGAAGTGAGGGGAGATTAAAGGAAGTAAGGGGAGATGAAAGGAAGTGAGAGAATGTTAAAGGAAGTTAGGGAAGGTGAAAGAAAGAGAGGGGAGGTGAAAAGAAGTGAGGGGAGTTGAAAGGAAGTGAGGGGTGGCGAAAGGAAGTGAGGGGAGGTGAACGAAAGAAAGAGACTGTGAAAGGAAGTGAGGGATGGTGAAAGGAAGTAAGAGGAGGTGAAAGGAAATGAGGGGAGATAAAAGAAAGTGAGGGGAGGTTAAATGAAGTGAGGGGAGGTGAAAGGAAGTGTGGGGAGGTGAAAGGAAGAGAGGAGAGGTGAAAGAAAATGAGGGGAGGTGAAAGGAAGTGAGGGGAGGTGAAAGGAAATGAGGGGAGGTGAATGGAAGTGAGGGGAAGTAAAAGGAAGTTAGGGGAGGTGAAAGGAAGTTAGGGGAGGTGATAGGAAACTAGTAGAGGTGAAAGAAAGTGAGGGGAGTTGAAATGAAGAGAGGGGGGTTGAAAGAAAGTGAGGGGAGGTGAAAGGAAGAGAAGGAAGGTGAAAGGAAGCGAGGGTGGTGAAAGGAAGTGAGGGGAGGCGAAAGGAAATGAGGAGAGATGAAAGGAAGTGAGGAATGGTGAAATTAAATAAGGGGAGGTGAAAGAAAGTGAGGGGATGTTAAAGGAAGTAAGGGGAGGTGAAAGGAAGTGAGGGGAGGTGAAATAAAGTGAGGGAAGATGAAATAAAGTGAGGGGAGGTGAAAGGAAGTGAGGGGAGGTGAAAGGAAGTAAGGAGAGGTGAAAGGAAGTGAGAGAATGTGAATGAAAGTGAGGGAAGGTGGAAGAAAGGGATGGGAGGTGAAAGGAAGTGAGGGGAAGTGAAAGGAAATGATGGGAGGAATAAGGCAGTGAGGGGAGGTAATTGAAAGAGAGAGAATGTGAAAGGAAGACAGGGAAGGTGAAAGAAAGTGACGGGAGGTGAAAGGAAGTAAGGGGAATTGAAAGGAAGTAAGAGGAGGTGAAAGGAAGTAAGGGGAGGTAAAGGAAGTGAGAGAATGTGAAAGGAAGCGAGTAGAGATGAAAGAAAGTGAGGGTAGGTGAAATGAAGTGAGGGGAGGTGAAAGGAAGTAAGGAGAAGTGAAAGGAAGTGAGAGAATGTGAATGAAAGTGAGGGAAGGTGGAAGAAAGGGATGGGAGGTGAAAGGAAGTGAGGGGAAGTGAAAGGAAATGATGGGAGGAATAAGGAAGTGAGGGGAGGTAAATGAAAGAAAGAGAATGTGAAAGGAAGACAGGGAAGGTGAAAGAAAGTGACGGGAGGTGAAAGGATGTAAGGGGAATTGAAAGGAAGTAAGAGGAGGTGAAAGGAAGTAAGGGGAGTTAAAGGAAGTGAGAGAATGTGAAAGGAAGCGAGTAGAGATGAAAGAAAGTGAGGGTAGGTGAAATGAAATGAGGGGAGGTGAAAGGAACTGAGTGGTGGTGAAAGAAATAGAGGGGTGGTGAAGGGAAGTGAGGGATGGTGAAGGGAAGTGAAGGGAGTTGAAATAAAGTAAGGGGAGGTGAAACGAACTGAGGGGAGGTGAAAGGAAGTGAGGGGAGGTGAAGGAAAGTGAGAGAATGTGAAAGGTTGGTTGGGTTGTGTTGGGTTTGGTTGGGTTGGGTAGGGTTGGGATGGTTTAGGTTAAGTTTGGTTGGGTTGGGTTGTTTTGGGTTGGTTTGGGTTGGGTTGGTTAGGGTTGGGTTGGGTTGGTTTGGGTTGTGTTGGGTTGGTTTGGGTTGGGTTAAGTGAGGGGAGGTGAATAGAAGTGAGAGGATGTTAAAAGAAGTAAGGGGAGGTGAAAGGAAGTGTGAGGATGTGAAAAAAAGTGAGGGGAAGAGAAAGGAAGTAAGTGGAAGTGAATGGAAGATAGGAAAGGTGAATGGAATAGTGACAGGAGGTGAAAGAAGTTGAGGGAATGTGTATGGAAATGAGGGTATGTGAAAGGATGTGAGGTGATGAGAAAGAGAGAGAGGGGAGGTGAAAGGATGTGAGGGGAGGCAAAAAGAAGTAAGGGGAGTTGAAAGGAAGCGAGGGGAGATGCAAGAATGTGAGGGGAGGTGAAATGAATTGAAAGGAGGTGAAAGAAAGTGAGTGGAGGTGAAAGGAAGAGAGGAAAAGTGATGGGTGGTGAGTGGGAGCGATGGGAGCTGAGCGGAAGTGAGGGAAATAAATAGACGTGCGAAGAGGTGAAAGAAAGTGAGGGGATGTAAAATGAAGTGTGGAAAGGGAGAGAAAGTGAGGGGAGGTTAAATTAAGTGAAGTGGGGTGAAAGGAAGTAGGAGTAGGTGAAAGGAATTGAGGAGAGGTGAAAGGAAATTAGGGAAGGTGAAAGGAAATGAGGGAAGGTGAATGGAAGTGAGGAAATATGAAAGGAATTGAAGGGAGGTGAAAAATAATGAGGGGAGGTAAAGGGAAATAAGGGGAGGTAAAAGGAATGAAAAAATGTGAAAGGAAGAAAAGGAAGATGAAAGAAATTGAAGGGAGGTGAAAGGAAGTGAGGGGAGGTGAAAGGAATATAGGGGAGATGAAAGGAAGCGAGGGAAGATGAAAGGAAGTGAGGCGAGGTGAAAGGAAGAGAGGGGAGGTGAAACGAAGAGAGGGAAGGTGAAAGGAAGTGAGGGGAGTTGAAAGGAAGTGAGGGGAGGTAATTGGAAGTGAGGGGAGGCGAAAGGAGGTGAGAAGCAATGAAACGAAGTGGCAAGAGGTGAAATGAAGTAAGAGGAGGTGAAAGGTATTGAGAGAATGTGAAAGGAAATGAGGGGAGGTGAAAGGAAGTGAGGGGGAGGTGAAAGGAAGCGAGGGGATATAAAAGAAAGTGAGGGTAGGTGAAATGAAGTGAGGGGAGGTGAAAGGAATTGAGGGGTGGTGAAAGAAAGAAAGGGGAGGTTAAAGGAAGTGAGGGGAGGTGAAAGGAAGTGAGGGGAGGTGAAATGAAGTAAGGGGAGGTGAAAGGAACTGAAGGGAGGTGAAAGGAAGTGAGGGGAGATGAAAGGAAATGAGGGGAGGCGAAAGGATGTGAGGGGAGGTGAATGGAAGTGAGGGTATGTTAAAAGAAGTAAGGGGAGGTAGAAGTAAGTGAGGAGAGATGAAAGAAAGTGAGAGAATTTGAAAGGTTGGTTGGGTTGGGTTGGGTTTTGATTGTGTTGAGTTTGGTTGGGCTGGGTTGGGTTTGGTTGGGTTGGGTTGGTTTGGGTTGGGTTGGGTTGGTTTTGTTTGGGTTGGGTTGGGTTTGGTCGGACTGTGTTGGGTTGGGTAGGTTTGGGTTTGGTTGGGTTGGGTTGGGTTAAGTGAGAGGAGGTGAATGGAAGTGAGGGGATGTTAAAAGAAGTAAGGGGAGTTGAAAGAAAGTGAGAGGAGATGAAAGAAAGTGAGGGGAGAAGAAAGGAAGTAAGTGGAAGTGAATGGAAGTGAGGAAAGGTGAAAGGAAGTTTAGGAGGTGAAAGAAGTTGAGGGAAGGTGAATGGAAGTGAGGAAAGGTGAAAGGAAGTGAGGGTAGGTGAAAAGAAGTGAGGGGGGTTGAAAGGAATTAGGAGTAGGTGAAACGAAGTGAGGTGAGGTGAAAGGAAATGAGGGAAGGTGAAAGGAAGTGAAGGGAGGTGAAAGATAGTTAGGGGAGGTAAAAGGAAATAAGGGGAGGTAAAAGGATGTGAAAGAATGCGAAAGGCAGCGAAGGAAGGAGAAAGAAAGTGAGTGGAGGTGAAAGGAAGTGAGGGGAGGTGAATGGAAGTGAGGAGAGGCAAAAGGAAGTAAGGGGAGGTGAAAGGAAGTGAGGGGAGGTGATAGGAAACGAGTAGAGGTGAAAGAAAGTGAGGGGAGGTAAAATGAAATGAGGGGGGTTGAAAGAAAGTGAGGGGAGGTGGAAGGAAGAGAGGGGAGGTGAAAGGAAGCGAGGGGAGTTGAAAGGAAGTGATGGGAGGCGAAAGGAAATGAGGGGAGGTGAAAGGAAGTGAGGGGTGGTAAAATTAAGTAAGGGGAGGTGAAAGAAAGTGAGGGGATGTTAAAGGAAGTAAGGGGAGGTGAAAGGAAGTTAGGGGAGGTGAAATAAAGTGAGGGAAGGTGAAATGAAGTGAGGGGAGATGAAAGGAAGTGAGGGGAGGTGAAAGGAAGTAAGGAGAGGTGCAAGGAAGTGAGAGAATGTGAATGAAAGTAAGGGAAGGTGAAAGAAAGGGATGGGAGGTGAAAGAAGTGAGGGGAAGTGAAAGGAAATGATGGGAGGAAAAAGGAAGTGAGGGGAGGTAAATGAAAGAGAGAGAATGTGAAAGTAAGACAGGGAAGGTGAAAGAAAGTGAGGGGAGGTGAAAGGAAGTAAAAGGAATTGAAAGGAAGTAAGAGGAGGTGAAAGGAAGTAAGGGGAGGTAAAGGAAGTGACAGAATGTGTAAGGAAGCGAGTAGAGATGAAAGAAAGTGAGGGTAGGTAAAATGAAATGAGGGGAGGTGAAAGGAACTGAGTGGTGTTGAAAGAAATAGAGGGGTGGTGAAGGGAAGTGAGGGGCGGTGAAGGAAAGTGAGGGGAGTTGAAATAAAGTAAGGGGAGGTGAAACGAACTGAGGGGAGGTGAAAGGAAGTGAGGGGAGGTGAAAGAAAGTGAGAGAATGTGAAAGGTTGGTTGGGTTGGGTTGGGTTTGGTTGGGTTGTGTAGGGTTGGGATGGGTTGGGTTAAGTTGGGTTGGGTTGGGTTGTTTTGGTTTGGTTTGTGTTGGGTTGGGTTGGTTAGGGTTGGGTTGGGTTGGTTTGGGTTGGGTTAAGTGAGGGGAGGTGAATGGAAGTGAGGGGATATAAAAGAAAGTGAGGGTAGGTGAAATGAAGTGAGGGGAGGTGAAAGGAATTGAGAGGTGGTGAAAGAAAGAGAGGGGAGGTTAAAGGAAGTGAGGGGAGGTGAAAGGAAGTGAGAAGGGGTGAAATTAAGTAAGGGGAGGTAAAAGGAACTAAAGGGAGGTGAAAGGAAGTGAGGGGAGGTGAAAGGAAATGAGGGGAGGCGAAAGGATGTGAGGGGAGGTGAATGGAAGTGAGGGTATGATAAAAGAAGTAAGGGGAGGTAAAAGTAAGTGAGGAAAGTTGAAAGAAAGTGAGAGAATGTGAAAGGTTGGTTGGGTTGGGTTGGGTTGGGTTTGGTTGTGTTGGGTTTGGTTGGGTTGGGTTGGGTTAGGTTGGGTTGGATTGTTTTGGGTTGGGTTGTGTTGGGTTGGGTTGGTTTGGGTTGGGTTGGGTTAAGTGAGAGGTGGTGAATGGAAGTGGGGGGATGTTAAAAGAAGTAAGGGGAGGTGAAAGAAAGGGAGAGGAGATGAAAGAAAGTGAGGGGAGAAGAAAGGAAGTAAGTGGAAGTGAATGGAAGTGAGGAAAGGTGAAAGGAAGTGAGGGTAGGTGAAAAGAAGTGAGGGGGGTGAAAGGAATTAGGAGTAGGTGAAACGAAGTGAGGAGAGGTGAAAGGAAATGAGGGAAGGCGAAAGGAAGTGAGGGAAGGTGAATGGAAGTGAGGAAAGGTGAAAGGAAGTGAAGGGAGGTGAAAGATAGTTAGGGGAGGTAAAAGGAATAAAGGGGAGGTAAAAGGATGTGAAAGAATGTGAAAGGCAGCGAAGGAAGGTGAAAGAAAGTGAGGAGAGGTGAAAGGAAGTGAGGGGAGGTGAAAGGAAGTGAGGGGAGGTGAATGGAAGTGAGGAGGGGTGAATGGAAGTGAGGTGAGGTGATAGGAAACGAGTAGAGGTGTAAGAAAGTGAGGGGAGGTGAAATGAAGTGAGGGGGGTTAAAAGAAAGTGAGAAGAGGTGAATGGAAGAGAGGGGAGGTGAAAGGAAGCGAGGGGAGGTGAAAGGAAGTGAGGGGAGGCGAAAGGAAATGAGTGGAGGTGAAAGGAAGTGAGGGGTGGTGAAATTAAGTAAGGGGAGGTGAAAGAAAGTGAGTGGATGTTAAAGGAAGTAAGGGGAGGTGAAAGGAAGTTAGGGGAGGTGAAATAAAGTGAGGGATGGTGAAATGAAGTGAGGGGAGGTGAAAGGAAGTGAGGGGAGGTAAATGAAAGAGAGAGAATGTGAAAGGAAGACAGGGAAGGTGAAAGAAAGTGACGGGAGGTGAAAGGAAGTAAGGGGATTTGAAAGGAAGTAAGAGGAGGTGAAAGGAAGTAAGGGGAGGTAAAGGAAGTGACAGAATGTGAAAGGAAGCGAGTAGAGATGAAAGAAAGTGAGGGTAGGTAAAATGAAATGAGGGGAGGTGAAAGGAACTGAGTGGTGTTGAAAGAAATAGAGGGGAGGTGAAGGGAAGTGAGGGGCGGTGAAGGGAAGTGAGGGGAGTTGAAATAAAGTAAGGGGAGGTGAAACGAACTGAGGGGAGGTGAAAGGAAGTGAGGGGAGGTGAAAAAATGAGGGGAGGTTAAATGAAGTTAGGGGTGGTGAAAGGAAGTGAGGGGAGGTGAAAGGAAGAGAGGAGAGGAGAAAGGAAAAAGGGGAGGTTAAAGGAAGTGAGGGGAGGTGAAAGGAAGTAAGGGGAGGTGAAAAGAAGTGAGAAGCAATGAAACGAAGTGGCAAGAGGTGAAATGAAGTAAGGGGAGGTGAAAGAAAAAGAGGGGAGGTGAAAGGAAGAAAGAGGAGGTGAAAGGAAGTAAGGGGAGGTGAAAGGAAGCGAGGGGATATAAAAGAAAGTGAGGGTAGGTGAAATGAAGTGAGGGGAGGTGAAAGGAATTGTGGGGTGGTGAAAGATAGAGAGGGGAGGTTAAAGGAAGTGAGGGGAGGTGAAAGGAAGTGAGGAGAGGTGAAATGAAGTAAGGGGAGGTGAAAGGAAATGAGGGGAGGCGAAAGGATGTGAGGGGAGGTGAATGGAAGTGAGGGTATGTTAAAAGAAGTAACGGGAGGTAAAAGTAAGTGAGGAGAGTTGAAAGAAAATGAGAGAATGTGAAAGGTTGGTTGGGTTGGGTTGGGTTTGGTTGTGTTGGGTTTGGTTGGGTTGGGTTGGGTTGGGTTGGGTTGGTTTGGGTTGGGTTGGGTTGGGTTGGGTTGGTTTGGGTTGGGTTGGTTTAATTGAGGGGTGGTGAATGGAAGTGATGTGATGTTAAAGGAAGTAAGGGGAGGTAAAAGGATGTGAGAGGAGGTAAAAGAAAGTGAGGGGAGAAGAAAGGAAGTTGAAAGAAAGAAAGAGAATATCATAGGTTGGTTGGGTTGGGTTGGGATGGGATGGGTTGTGTTGGGTTGGATTGGGTTGGGTTGTGTTGGGTTGGGTAGGTTTGGGTTTGGTTAAGTTGGGTTGGGTTGGGTTAAATGAGAGGAGGTGAATGGAAGTGAGGGATGTTAAAAGAAGTAAGGGGAGGTGAAAGAAAGTGAGAGTAGATGAAAGAAAGTGAGGGGAGAAGAAAGGAAGTAAGTGGAAGTGAATGGAAGTGAGGAAAGGTGAAAGGAAGTTTAGGAGGAGAAAGAAGTTGAGGGAAGGTGAATGGAAGTGAGGAAAGGTGAAAGGATGTGAGGGAAGGTGAATGGAAGTGAAGAAAGGTGAAAGGAAGTGAAGGGAGGTGAAAGATAGTTAGGGGAGGTAAAAGGAAATAAGGGGAGGTAAAAGGATGTGAAAGAATGTGAATGGCAGCGAAGGAAGGTGAAAGAAAGTGAGTGGAGGTGAAAGGAAGTGGGGGGAGATGAATGGAAGTGAGGGGAGGCAAAAGGAATTGAGGGGAGGTGAATGGAAGTGAGGGGAAGTAAAAGGAAGTAAGGGGAGGTGAAAGGAAGTGAAAGGAGGTGATAGGAAACGAGTAGAGGTGAAAGAATGTGAGGGGAGGTGAAATAAAGTGAGGGGGGTTGAAAGAAAGTGAGGGGAGGTGAAAGGAAGAGAGGGAAGGTGAAAGGAAGCGAGGGGAGGTGAAAGGAAGTGAGGGGAGGCGAAAGGAAATGAGGGGAGATAAAAGAAAGTAAGGAATGGTGAAATTAAGTAAGGGGAGGTGAAAGAAAGTGAGGGGATGTTAAAGGAAGTAAAGGGAGGTGAAAGGAAGTGAGGGGGAGGTGAAATAAAGTGAGGGATGGTGAAATGAAGTGAGGGGAGGTGAAAGGAAGTGAGGGGAGGTGAAAGGAAGTAAGGAGAGGTGAAAGGGAAGTGAGAAGAATGTGAATGAAGTGAGGGAAGGTGGAAGAAAAGGGAGGAGAGGTGAAAAAGAAGT